>JAQIXU010000009.1:0-145123 GCA_034701245.1 Strigamia transsilvanica | reverse complement strand
AGTAATAAAAGTTTCTCCTTTGGTTTTCCGCTATTCAAATGCTTCAGCAAGATGTTATTTCCTATCCGACCTCAACAAAAGCTACACTAGTTTTCTCACTTGTCAGATTGGACTTGCTTTTTATGTTTGTACACACACTTCTCCAGCCCAGTGGCCGTGTTACAATATATCTGTCTGAGACAAACAGAAGGAAATACAAGTAAGAGCATCCAAAGTATGTCTTTACCGTAACTCTAAGGTGTTTATATAAACATTCAAACTTTCTGTTTTTACCATTTTTGGTGTTTCTATAAACAGAGTGGACAATCACTCCAGTTATGGAGTTTTGCAGGTTTTGATTATGGTTTATGGCTGTTTTTTAGATTCGTGTTCATTCTGCCCATAAGAAACACAGAAAACAGAAACTTCGAATGCACTAACTGTAAATCTAACGTGTTGTTCTGGAAAGATTTTCCTAGTTTTGACAATAAAAATATATCGTAAAACCCGAAACTCTATACTTGGAAACTCAAAGTGGATCACCGGATTTATTCATTAAACTATGGTTATTGGAAACCACAGGCAGCGTTTGTAATTTAAAAAGCATTACACCACATAGTTAAGGCAGTCCATTAAAGAAGAAAACTACGTAAACCACAAACCTCGAATTAATCCAGCGGCTACTCTCGATCATCGCGAACACATGGCTTAGTTTGTAACCAGGATTTGTCCAATAACTCATTTGTGCTATCACTTGGAGAGAGACTTCATTCTGCGGCCATGTGGCACTATCAGTTCACTCCAGAGACACTCATTTTCTTCCCATAAACGTACAATCAATGAATCAAACCAAACTTTTTACAACTTCTCTGTCCTCTTGAGAACATGTTTTCGCCCATTTGGATTTGAATTTACAATTCTGTTTGTACAGAGCCGTGGCTAAAAGAAGTTTGTTCTTGCTGCAGACCTGAAAGTAAATTTTAAAAAAATTTCCTCGTCAAAATCACTTCTTCATTTGCAAACACTCCATGCCGACTTGTAAACACGACTTAAAGGCCATAAAAGTGCAATTTATTTTGTCGGTTTGAATGCGTTTGGTTATTTATGCAGTTATATAGTCGTCTACAGTGAAAAAATTCCAAGTACTCCCGAAGCACGTAAATGTAAACAAACATTTAAAATACTTGTTGTGTCAACAATTCCATCTGCAAAACTTACAAATTAAATATAAACGATAATAATAATAATGCAAAAACAGGCCTAAAATTCAAATATCAATCTACTAGATATGGAACTTGTTAAAAAATTAATATTCCACGAATGTCTGTTTACACGTACTTTAAGTTCTACTCCATTTCATGTATTAAACAATTACCAAATTCTTGTTTTCTTATTAATTAACTTACTGTGTTATCAAACTTCACTGGACTTGACCGTGCGGTTCGCTCGGATTGTTACTCGTCTTGACGTTAGATGGCGTCAACGTGCACTATACAACTATGGCGGATTGTGGATTATTGTAGAGCAATTTTTGTCTTCAATTTACGGTTTGTTTTAATATAAAAAAAATGGGTTTGTTGGTGTTTGATACCGAACATAAAGAACATTTATTATACCTCGTAACATTGCCAAAAGATGGTAAGACCTACAATAAAGAGTTTTGCTCAAAGTATGGATTTTGATTTATTCGTTTCAGTTTTCAGCGAATTTAGTCGCATTTCAATTGAATTTCTGAAAAAAGGAATTAATGTCAAAGTGTACAACGCAGCAGCACGTAAGTGTCACGTAACTCAAGGTGTCTCACATAAAAAAAATCATTTTGTTTAGAAAAACTTGGTGTCGACCCATCTGTCGTGCGAAAAGGCGTTGAGGGACTCATGTATTTTTTCATGGAATGCGTGAAAAAAATGGTACTAGAAAATATTTGATGTTAGAAGAAATAAAAATATTTTTTTTTAACAAAAAAAAAAACCTTGCAGGTAACAGAAATAGATTTTCTAGACTCCACACTCGCATTGGGATTTAGCGAAGAGCATCAACAAGAATTGTATTCTTTTTACAAAGAAAACCAATCAGATTTACGGCAAATCCTAGCCGTCATTTTGCCGGAATTTCCTAGTTATCGCAATTTAGAATGGAGATTAGATATTAACGTAAGAAACGTTGGTCGATCAATCACATAAAAATCGATAAGGAATTTTTTTTTTTACCTCATTCCACATAGGTAGCGTCACGTGCCCTTCACCGCCAAGTGAATCCAACTTACCTTTTGAAGTTACAACTTAATCAAAGTTCACCTATATTCCTCCAAACCGATCCTGTCAACTTAATCCACATGACTAACGCGTTGGAGGAAGCGCTTCAAGAACTGAAAACGCAGCACTGCAGAAGAATAACACGACTCTTGAAATAATTTATAAAAAAAAATATAAAGGACAAAATATTAAATAATTTAATTTGTAATTTCTTCGTCCACTTAAAACAATAAATATTCCATTTTAAAAGGATTCTCTCAAAACCACTCTTTTCATTAAGAGACACTTAAATACAGAAGCACATTTGGCGTAAAAGATCATTTAAAAAAAACAACAACAATAATAATAATAAAATGCAAAATAAGTAAAGAAATGGCCATAAGTTACAACCATTTATGTGAAACGTATTTACACGAACAAGGCACAAATATTCATTTAAACCAAATAAAGCAAATTTAAAGAAAAATGGACTTGTTGATATTAACTGTTTACATCGTATTCGTAGCGGAGACAACGGTAAAGGACAGCTGACATTCTCAATCTCCTCTATCCTGAATTAGCTCGCAACCGTGTTGTCACCTTCGTTTTGGCTCATTTCCAGCCCGCTCTCTTCACGAAGCTTCTGTCCAAAATCCTTTTATCTTTTCTGTTTCTTATTACTGCTGCCAAATGCGAACCAACCTGAAGAATTCTTCTTCTTGGCACTACTCAGCACGAGGCCGAGCGGAAGGCTGCCAGTCTTCCCCTTGAGTGCTCGAGGATCATTGTGATGTGCGAGGGCATTGACACGAGGAACGTGTCGTCCTGGAAAAAACTCTTTCCCTCGTTTGCTCTTGCTCCTTTTCAATTTATTTCTCGCCACCGCCATTGCTGTTGTTTTTGCTCGATCCGACAGAACAAATCCTGCAACAAAAAACAAAACAAAACAAAATGTCAATTTTTATTATCATTTTTATTTCCAAGTTTTGTACCTTGTTTTTCATCATCTTCAACGCGATTCCTCTCGTCTTTGAACGCCTTCATCCACCTATTTTTCTCGTCACAAGTCTTTGAGCAGAAAGTGACCCATTTGGCCTTTTCGCTGCAGTACATGCGCCAAGCGTGACGAATGATGAGACCAGATTGCGTGTCGCGTCCATCCGGAAGATCAATCACTTCTCCCTGATCCATACAGATGCGACCTTTGTAACAAAACGTGTTCCGTTTAAGCAGATCCTGTCAAGTTAATTAAACAATTAATTAAACTCCACTCGTTTACATAATTGATTTTACGCACTCTTTTGCAGATGATCAATTGATGGTCAAACAGGAAAAGCATTAAATCTCTCGACCAAGTAGAAGTCACTTTAGTTACGTCGCCAGAATGAATCAGTTCGGAACTAATGTCCAGTAAATCAGGACCCTGCGTTTTAAAAATAAATAAATAAATATAAATAACTCGCGTTGTTTATAAGTGTTGTTATTGCTGAAGATCTTACCTCCCAGTATTCGACTAAAAGCTGCCAGCTGGCGATTTTCTCTAAGCACTCCATTCTTCTCTTCCTCTCATTAATGTAATGCGCGACTTGTCTCATTGTTTGTAACGCTTCGGCCACGTGTGGTTGATCCGGGTGATCGTCCGGCGTGAATTTTAACAATTCGGCCAGTTGTAATGGATATTTGCAAATCTTTTGAACCGGTGTCAATAAAAATCCATCCAAAGAAATGTCGATCATTTCTTGCAGTAATCGACACGCCTGAAAATAAATTACGCTCAATTATTAATCGCAACAAAATTTACGCATTAAATGATGAAAACCAAAACATTTTATTTGCCTGATTTTCTTTTTGTCTTTTTTTCTTTTTATTTCAATTCAATACCTCGAAAAAATGTGAGTATTTTGGAATGGCAAAAAGCTGCTGTAGTTCATTTAGAGCCTGAGGATGGTTGTTGCAATATTCGGAATACACTTGAAAGCCATCGCGATGATTCACGAAGCACGCACCGACGCAACTCTGATGTGGTGACTCCCAATCGATGCATTCTTCCAATTTGCGCAAAAACCCACTTTGAAAGTGATAAATTTGTTCCATATTTCCAAAAATGGCATTAATCCTTTCTTCCGGAAACATATCGGGCCGTTTACGAACTTGTTTCAAGTACCCCTGCAACGCAACAACAACAAAAATCAATAATCAATACAAAAATAAAAAATTAAACTAAAAACTAAATTATAACTCGTACTTCTATGACATCTTTCAAGTGCTGTACAAAATCCCTCTCCGTGCTCACGATTTCCTCGATAACATTGGTACGAATTTGACTATTATTTTTCGACTGATTAACACTATTTTTAATACATGAATTGTCTTTTAATCGATCATCGCAGTCACTGTTCGGTTTACCCGACTGATTCACCCTTGCGCGCACAAAATCCGCCGGAAACTAACCCATACGATCTTGCAAGGCGTCCCACCACCAATTGCGGTCGCTGCAGTTGACCACTGCAACCAGATCTCCCGCTTTGAAGGGTAACTCGTCAGGATCCATCGTGACATGATCCCAAAGTGCTTCGGCGTACATAATGTACTCGGACCAAGCGAGTTTCACGTGTTTGTGTTTCTTCTTGCGATACGGCGACGATTCATCGTCCGTGGACGGCTCGTCGTCCGAATGTGTACACAACCCGCGCGTCGAATCTTCATGATCGGAGTGACCACCTAAAAAAAAAACATTCGTATAAAACATTCGTATAAAAACTCAACAAATGCACGCATTTACCTTGGTAATGAGCCAACGACAAAGCGCTCGCCATTTTATCCATTTCCATCGGCTGACTCACGGATCTTCTTAATTTATTTCTTTGTTCGCAACTTTTAGCGTTCGATTTCCTCTGTACCGTTCGCGTCATTATTAAATTGTAATCGTCCACGACGGTTTGTATCATTTCCGAACTGCCCAAGTCCGAGTGCGTCTTTCGATCCCCGTCGCTGTCGAGGGACGCGGACGAACTCACGGCAGCCGTCAATGACTTTTTCTGACATTCCAATCGAAGGGACGGGGATTTGGTTTTATGGGGCGTTAGAACGGGGTAGGGAAGAGCACAGTTCGGGGAAAACGATTGATTTAGCCCATTAGTTTTATCCATCTGATTATTACCATTCGTTGAGACCTCAACGTGGATACCACTATCTGGACTCGAACATTTCCCAACATGTTTCGCATCTTTGTTCTTATTTTTATTCTTCTTCTCCTTCGAAGACCGCCAAACTATGGGTCCGAATCGAAACACCGTGCTTTCGTCGCTGTCGTCTTGAGGTGCCGTGTCCGACTGATTGTTAACCGACGACTGAGAACTCGCGGTACCATCCGGTAAAGTCATAGTACTCGAAGAATGCACGGATAACGGTGAAGTTGGTCTTCGGTGTCTTTGAAATCGCAAAGAAAAACTCTTCCTAAATTTCTGCAAGACACTTTCCATCGTGTTTCCCGAATTCCTCACCCCCGGCGCCCTTAAAGACGAACACCGGGACGTAAACATGGAAGGCATGCTCATTTGTGGCAACAGCATTTTACAAGTCGTAGACGGAGGCGACGATGGCGATATGTTACGATGTCCGATCGATAGATCCGCACAACTCGACGTGGTACTGTTGGGCAAAGTAAGACTATCCAACGCTCGTGACTTTAATTCGAGAACCCTCTGCGCCTCCGCTTCCGAATACACTTGCGACCACGGACGTCTTAAATCACTCTCGGAGGCACTTATATCCGTCGGACTCATGCTGAACGAAGACGGAGAACTGGATGCTTTGATTCTTCGCACGCACTTGGGCATAGAAGGATCTCTGTGAAGAAGGCGGAGTTCCAACGCGAGTTTTTGACCACCCGTGCTACACCTAAGGCACCCTGTGCTTCCATGAGGTCGTCCACACGGTGAATTGACTTTGGGCAGTCTAGGCGACGGAGGCGGGGATTGAATTGGCGCGCCATTTTCATTATCAATTCCACTTGGCGCATTATTTTGCCGATTTGGCTCTTCGCCGATGCTACTGATCGAAGACTGTTTTGATAGTCGGTCGTATTTGTCGCTAGGAGAAATTGCTGGCTCGGTATCCTGGAAATAAATAAGTAAAATTATTATAGTTATGTTAATTTATTTTATATTATTATTATATATTTTTTTTTGGCAGATCAGAAATGATTAAACCTGTAAAAGGAATCTCAACCAAGGCAAACAGCATGCGCTAAGAGGCCACGAACAGCAGGACAGAAATTCTAACTTGATCCACCGACTGGTCTCTGGTGGCATTTTTAGCTTTCTCATTCCTCGAAGAAGCATTCAAACAAACTGACAAAACACAGGAAATGTAGAATAGCTTCTATTGCAATCCCCAAAACTTCCTGAGGAAATACGGTTTCTTGGATTTCCAACTACCATTAACTTTTGTTTTTACATATGAATTGCAGAATAAGTTATTAAAGCGGCTGCTTTAACCCTGAAATAAAAACAGGTCTCTGCCTACTTGATTTAAAAGCGGAATAATAATTTAAATAAAAAAAAAAAAAAAATTAAATCCGAAGCTATAATTGATGGAAATTATCTCAACGAGTCAACGACATTTTTCGTTTTTTTTTTTTTTCATTCTTCACCCTTCTCGAATTAATGATTCACCGTTCAAAAATCACCTAACGGTCCCTTTAAAACCCGAAAATATTTCCCAGCTGCTGCTGTTTTGCTCACTTTCCACAATCCACATGTTTCCTCAGGAAATTTGACCTCACTTTTGGAAAGGAGACACAGCTGGCCAGTCTGAAGGAAATTAAACAAGCCCTCCCTCATCAACACAACAAGGTTAAAAACCCCTCAACAAACCCGACACATGTAATATCCCAATCGAGAAAAACCAATCAAATAAAAACAAAACAAAAAAAAACACAAAGTGTGAATGAGGTGAGTAAAAAGAGGTCATGGAATGCAAAAATGGGAGCTCGAATTAATAATTCCGAGTCTCTTAACCCTTTACCTCCTTACCTTAAATAAATCATCTTCCGCTATCACTCCGTACCCACGAATATACTTTTTCTCGAGTACCCACAACACATCCAAAACTTTGTGCATCGTTTTTTTCCCAATCACTTTCCGCGACGTTGCCGGCCGAACAAAGAACTCCTCCATATCACCCGACCAACTCCGGACCGTCCATCACACACGAGCCCGCATTGCACAATGGTGGTGCAAAAGTGCAAAACTTCACCCACAAAATGGCGGCAGGACCAGCACGTGCACGAGTACAGCAGGTGAATGCTCTAGCAATGGTATGAAGGCGTGCAGCTGGCGTTTCATCATGTG
Source organism: Strigamia transsilvanica (assembly GCA_034701245.1). Lineage (NCBI taxonomy): Eukaryota > Metazoa > Arthropoda > Chilopoda > Geophilomorpha > Linotaeniidae > Strigamia > Strigamia transsilvanica. The sequence continues at coordinate 137,556 of JAQIXU010000009.1, read as the reverse complement.
AATGGGCTCAGGCATAGAGGACTAACAGGATTTTTTTTCATCTTCCCCTATCCCTCGCCAGGTGGCACGAGGCAAAAGACTCGCCAAATGAATGGATACACTCCCCCTCGTCTTTTACTCCCGAACATCTGCCTTAAGGGCTGAGCCGGGGTCTTGAAAAATGCGACTGCAAAAGGCAATTAACGCACGTCTAGCGATAACGTTGAAAATTAAGATTAGCATTGTGTTGCCTTTTACTTGAATGTAAAATGGCAATCGAACGTTTATTAAACTCTAATGAGTAAAAATGACGGAGTCTATCGAGCCTCGCAGTGATGATCGAGTGTTAATGTGGACCATATGGTTGTCTGTACATCCTAAATGGCTCGCTTACGTGTTGTTTCTACATTTTATCTAACTGTAAAAATTCCCATTCATTGCTAGTCACGCTCCAATTGTCACAAATTTCATTCCTCCACTTAAAAGATACTTGTTATCTCTTGGAGAAGAAAAAAAAGATAAAAACCTATTCGGAGGGAATTGCAGACGCCAGGGATAAGTTTCAAACTAGACAAGGGAAAAAATGTCTCGTCTGCAGTGACACTCATTTCCGTCTGAGACCGGAAATAACCCTTTTCCAACACTGTCTGCGATTTGTAATATCTTTTTATGCTAATTGCACTTAATTTCTACATTCCACGACCAGAAAATAAAGAGTTTTTACTCCTTTACCTGATTGACCCGTACCTCCATTCACCTGGCTTTAGAAAGAAATGAATTATGGATAGAATGAGAAGCTGTGTTGCTTAGCAACGGGACGTGGGCGGAAGAACGTAGATGGTTTGTCACGAAAACAAACATGTTTGTTTTTAGATCCTTGATTACGTAAATTGAGATGAATTAGCATAGGTTCGAGTGTTACTGCTGTAAAGGTGTGTGTTCCATCAGTTGGTATCTCCCAAGTGGCATTGCGTAAAGAGGCCAAACCGATTTGATAAGACGAGGGGTCGATGGGCAAACAAAATAAGTTCACTGTGTGAAGGCCAAAGTGGCCACCGCCACCTTAAAAGGAATGGGACATCAAATAAGCAATTTAAGTGAAAAATGTTAAGAATCGGATTGAGGTAATAAATGCATTTAACTACTTTTTTTTATTTCTTATCATTAACAGTTAAACTCTTGTTTTTATGGCTGTTTAAATTACCTCTAAACCACAAATTGCTAAAAAAAAAAAAAAACAATAACAGAAATATTTAGATAAATAATTTAGATAAAAATATAAATCAAAATTAAACAGGAAGTGAATAATGTCCCTTAGTTTTCCCCCATATCCCGACCGGTTATAAATAACAAGGAACCCACGAAGTGGAAATCACGAATTTGTGAAACTGACTTGCAACATTCACGAGAGAATAAAAGTTCAAATCCCGACGTATTACTGTCCGGTTCCCACTAACAACTGTATAATTTCATGCTATAATTTCAACAAAAGCACTCACTTCCTAGTTACCACATCAAATTGTATAAATAAAAAGTTCAGAAATGAACTTGTGTGTCATTTGACGGAAACGACATTACTCCGCTGGCGGATCTAGACTTATTGGGGGCCCCTCAAGTGGACAGTACTTTTTACTCTCTTACTTACCCTTCTATCAGTTATATAAATTTCTTCTTCTTTTTCCGTCGAGTCAGAGCGCCTCCTCGCAATGGAAAACTTGGGACTCACAAACGACTTGGGTAAAGATGTGGTCAAGCGGTTAGCCTTGAATGGACTTAATTCTAGAATTGGTATTCCAATTTCCTGCAGAGAATTCAATTGCTCCGTAGGTGAATTATCCCGCGAACTTCCAAACTGCAATCCCCGCTTTCTAGTATCGTACCACGTATACAACGGCTTATTCGGTCTCTCTAGACTGTAGTTTCTATCCGGTGACACGGTGGTCATTTGTGACTTCAAGGGCGATGGTAAACTTTTTATGTACCGCACTTCATCATCAATATCCTTCGAGAGCGATGCGTGTGGAAGAGGACTCGCAACGTGCGAATATTCCACGTGTCTGGGACTGTTTTCGGAAGAGTTATAGGAAGGAGGGGAATCGGATATTGAAGTTTTCTCAATATTGGACATCTCTTTTCCAACGATAGCCAAAGTTAGGCCAACTGCCATTGGATTTTGGTTGACGCTGCTCGATTCTTCTGTGCCATTCTCAGAATTCTTGGCTGAAATTTGAACTCGGCTTATGGATGGCCTTCGATTTGCATTCGCTCGTGTTTTGACCGGCAAAGCGGGAGCCGTCGAACTTCTAGCACCTATTCCTTTGCCTGGAACTGTTTTCTGCACCAACTTGTGACTTGTCGATGGTCCTTTATCCGGCTTTCTAGCTCCTTGTGGAGCGCTGCTATTCTTTTGATTTACACTTTTACTCGACTGTAATTTCCAAGTTGCCTTTGTTGTCGTCGAAGCGTTCACTAAACTACCTCGAGAACTGGAAAGCGAATTTCTAGAACCACTCAAGGAACCCCCTCGCGAACCACTCAAAGAAGCTCCTCTACAAGAGGAGTTTCTCAGAGAAGGTTTATCGCTCTTCGGCAGCGATATCGCTTGAGGATTCGATTTCGCCAAACTGCAACTTGCCCCTTTGGAGACCGAAGTTGCGCGCGATTGTCTCAGCATTGCTGACCTATTTGTTGCCACTGTAGGTGGCGCTTTATGCTGACTTTTCCCATTTGTATTTACAAGTTTAACTGCATCTGATTTTTGCTCCACTTTTTTTAAATTAGGTTTAATTCCCACTGTGGGAGGCGAAATCTGTCCTTGAATAGAATCACTGCACAAATCACTCGACTCAGACACTGTATTGCTGTTACTCATCGATGACGGTGACGTATCGGATGGAACCGCAATGTGGTCGTTGGAGGTAACGGCAACTGACGTGACGTTTGATTTATCTTCCGCACGCAAATGTTCCACCTTGACAACAATTTTATTTAACTGCTCGTCGTTAAATAAGACTTTCTGAGATGCCGTCGGACTGGGGGTCAAAGACAGACGCGTGGGTGTACTTCTATTTGCATTTAAATGGACGGGCGGTTTCTGTTTGCTTCGTGAAATTACGGGCCGTTGTTTGGAGCTGCCAACCTCGCTTTCAACGTCACAAGGAATTCCGTCGGTGTCGACACCGTTAGCACCATGCACGAGCTTCGAAATACCGTTCGGCAAATTGTCCGTAGCGTTTTCGAGTAGATTGCTTCTGTCTAGCGAGTACCAGACCGTGTTTTCGGCTAATCGTTTGTTGCATTCTTCGTGTTTTTTGCACGTATCGTTCATTATTTGTCTCGAAATGCAGTCGTTTTGTGCTGGTGATGCACGAGATCTGTACGTTCCGAATACCAAATGTTCAATATTAGTGAAACTGGGATCTTGTTTGAGATTCAAGGTTTTCTTATGACTCGGTTTCTTTCGAGTTTTAATATTTTCAGCCAACTTCAGCAGTTTGCCTCTGTTGGTTAAAAGATTGTCATCCATTGCAGTGGGCATTCGTCCGCTTGTAATGACAACTACGTCCATTGTCCCATAACTTTCCTGGTTGTCCTCGCTGCCTAAAACAAACAAAAAATTTAAATAAATAAAAAATACAAAAAAAAAATCAATTTGCATCAAAAATAAACAATTTCTCATACTATCAGAACCTGTTTAGGTTAATTTAACATTTTCACTTCCTCGTACGATGCTCTTCCAATACTTTTTTTGCTCTTATTTACCAGATTTTCTTGTTCCAGTGACGAGAGAGAAAAAATATATGCACAGAAATCGTCATTCAACTCGCGAGTCATTTCCATGTCATTTATAAACTCCTACTATATTAAAACACGACAGGTTTAAAGCTTTAAGCAGGAAATTAGAAGTGACAGATGAACTATCCTTTGATCTGACTCAAAACAAATCATGCTAGGATAAAAATAAAACGCTAAATGGAAAACAGATGACTCAGTGTAACATGAACACAAACATTCTTCGCACACTCATCACGTTAAAAAAAATATAAGAGAAGGAAAAAATTCCCCTTCATTTTAATTGCAAGTTCAAAAATTGCAAATAAAAAGAGTGAACTTGATAGCATAAACCTAGGTCACGAGCCCCTTGTCTCCCACAGGGAAGAAAACGTGTTTTGAACAGTAACAACACTTTCTAGTTAGCAAGCAGCATTAAAAGGCAACTTTTTCCTTCCATGGGCCAACAACGCCTACCGACTGAAGGTTTTCTTCTCCAAAAATTTAAATCTAACCCTTTGGCTCAATTTTCTGTCCAAATTCGGTTATGTAAAACAGTTTTCCATTTTTTTTTTTTTACAGTTAAATCTCACAAAAAAAATACACAATTTATTGTTATTGTGTTATTTTTTGTGTCAAGAATGTCTGGATGTGTAATTGTATGTAATTTCGGCAGCAAAAATGTTTCTTAATTGACATCCACACCTTAAAAAATTATTTTTTCCACAACTTTGTTTTTTATTTTATTTTTTACTTACTTTAACACAATTCTCACCACTTATTGTACTTCCTCGAAATGATTTTTGTACTCATGGGTTTATTAAATATTTTTTGTTTTTTTTTTTGTAAATAAATAATAATTCCTACCGAATTGTAAACATCTGTTTTCAAAATATAGAAGTGAATTTTTTTATTTTTTTCCTTTTCCTTATTTAGAAATCCATTTTTCCGCTTCATTTTCTATTTGAAAAAGTTACAATAGCATTTTAACCTTAGGCCGAAAGGTCTTTGCCACTAAGGACCAAATTTACAAGTGTGTTTGTTTATAAAAGTGGGAAAATATGCCAAGGCACCAAGCGTTGAAAAGAGGGAGAAATGATCACAGTGAGGCCATGCAAAGCAATAAATCCAGGCCAGTAAATACAACAAAGAAGAAAATGGATAATTACCAAGTCTAATAGTATTTTTCCTCAATTTAATTCCAAACTCTTTTGTTCGCAATTAAAAGAAAGATATATAGAAAAAAACAACTTTCTGCTTTTTCACGTTACAATGCTTTCTTTCTCAAAATCTCTTAGCAGATTTCCAGATAAATGCATCAATAGATATCATTGAATGTTTACTAAATAAAGGGTTGATCACTTTTTTTTTCTTTTTTTTTTAAAAATATATTAAAAATAACCTTGTGATTCACAATTCACATCCTGAACGAAAATTTATTTAAATTATTTAAAAAGAACAAAACTTCTCATACTTCCCCGACCGAAATGGCCACATTAGGCTTATTCAAACAAATAAATAAGCAATAAAAAACTAATTAAAAAAAATCTCACCCGGAAAGAAATAAAAACAAATCACACGGACCACATGGGATGAAAAAATGAAAAATGAAAAATAAACAAAAAGAAATTTGATTTAATTGTAATGTGAGCCGATTTCTATTTTCTATCTAGTTTTAGAGGCCAAACTGCTGACTTGACATTGGTGCCGGGTTTAAAGGGATTGTCTTAGAGCAGGATATTATTATGCTGGCTCTACTGCACACGTAGAGATAATTTAAGGAACAAAAAATTATTCCCGCATTATTTCGGTACACCATAAAACGAACTATCCATTCCCTCAACGTGCGCAGCCTTGACAAATGAATCAAACTCCACCTTGAAAATCTTATCAAAACTCACTTTGTCGCCTAAACATTAAAAAAATATCTTTCCGACCAAAGAATGTTAGGAATGTTCAACCTGTGTACAGCGCACCTGAAATTCCCATTTCATTATAATTACACGTTCTCACCTTATTCACGTTTTGCAGCGTCGAATTACGAGGCGCGCACCACTGGAAGCCATCACTGAATGATTCGATGGGGAAATTTTTATCGCTCGTGTTACATACGCCCTGATGTGTTGTCAACGTTTTCAAAAACCCACTCGACACCACCAAAAATTCCTTGAATGAATTCATCTAGCCTCCGGCTAAACGCAGGTGCTGCTCCGTTCGCTCACGGATTTGAAACTTGAGCACGCCGCCATGTTTGTTGCTAATTTTCCGCACCCGGTTCCACTCCCGCGCGATATTCGATATAAAATGGTTATTTTCTCCTATATCTCATTTTTCTTTCGTGCTGATCGCATATCTTGGTGCCATCGGTTCATTCAAATTGCTTTCTCACACCGTTCTCGTCGCTACGAGACTTTCCGAGACGTTAACGTTGCCGATGGTCGCGGCACACGACGGCAATGCGCCGAACTAAAATATCCCGAAAATGGTTAATAAAAATAGCACTAAAATCGTTTTTATTTTCAAACTCGCCTAACTTATTTACTATAAATGAATGGCAATCATTTAAAACGAAACAAGCGACATATTTAACAAACTCAAAAGTTATGAATTCTGTTTCTAGAACCGCCTATAAGTTAATTAGTGTAATTGAAGGTGGCAAAGTGTGACACCATGATCACCAAACTTAACTCAACAAATGAATGATGCTATTGTGCAAAGAGCCCAGTTTTGCATTGCTACATTGAGATGATTTAGAAAGTCCTGTAGTCTTTAAATGAAGGTACAGTTTTGATTTATTCAGGAAACATTCTTTTCATTTTTCCTCAAAATAATTTTCCCACAAGTGATAAATAATGTTTACGCATTTTAAGACTAACTAAACACTGCCCTAAAACTTTGTAATTGGAAACAGTGGTAACAGACAGTGGTCACACACAGGGGCGGATCTAGGTTTTTCGGGGCCTAGGGCTTATTGAAGTCCAATGGGACCCAATTTTTTGTTAGATTAAGAATGCACCCAACCCTCGCTTTACGGTCTAGATGCATTCCGGAAAAACCGAACAACTAATCAGGGGAACATACACGGGGGATTTTCTGGATTTTTTGGCTGTAAATCGAAAAAGTGCCATAAGGCCGTTATAGCAAAATGCCGTACAAAGAGCAGCCGTGTGGCGAAGGTCGGGAGTACTATAAATTATCATTATTATTATATTATTAATACTAACTATTTTTTTACTATACAATAAGTGTTCATGATTCTAATTCAATTTTTGTGGGCCCTTTGACGGCACTTGAGGGTCCAGAGCTTAAGCCCTATTAGTCCCTATGTGGATCCGCCCCTGGGGCCCTGGTCACACGCCAATGAATAAAAAGACTCAAAATCAAAACCAATTTTAATCCACAATTTCAATCTGGAACACATTTTTTAATCGCGGACAAACAAATGCTCGGATGTTCAACAGCTCCCATACCATCGCCAACCCGTTGTTGCCGGACAGTTCATGCGACGTAACACGCCCTTGTGCGAACGTGCAACCGATGCGCTGAGAAGCCAGCAATTTTATACTAATAGCCGAATGGTCAATCAACTTGATTTTAGCGCGGCGCCTACAGAACCCCGTAATGTAAACATCCTCAATGAAAAAATACGATGTCTTCAACGAGACAGCGTACAATCGTTCAACCGTGTCCATCGACATAACATAAGCGAACCCCGAACAGTAGTCTGGGAAATACTTTCCCGGCATAAATTCGGACACAACATTGTACTTCCAGCCAGTCCGGATTATATTCTGCTTCCAATTCAGTCGACAAAGCAAAACCAATTCCTGATCTTTCCACATCAACAACATTTTGATGAGATTTGGAACGTGAATGAAAATGTCGTCATCGGTTTTCATGACGAAATCAACGTGGCGGCAGTGAGCAGCCGACCACTTCAAACCCATTATCGACTTCAATGCTAAATTAGTCCGGTTTTCCGGGAAGTCTTCCTGTAAAATATCGCCGTAAACATAATGTTCTAGCTCGAGTAATTCCTGCGAGTCGTTTTGCTGCGGTCGGCCGACGAGAAAAACGAGGCGGAAGTTGAGCACGGTCTGCAGCATGCGCACACCCCACGTGTTTCGGACTTGAGCGCGCTGGTTTCGGTTGTCGGCGTGCGACGTAACCATGACTAAAATGCTCATTCGGGATCTGTCGTAGTTTTCGCAAAGAGATGAGTTGTGCAGGATGTAAGTGTAGTCGTGTGGGTTTGGATGGGTGCCCACGGGGAGTACGATGTCGCCCGGGATGACTTCCCACATGGGTGGATTTGATGGCGGTTTCGCTTCCTGGTTGGTTTCGGTTCTGGAAGTGACGGATTGGAATGGCGTTTGGAGAGTTTGCTGCATTTCAGAGAGGTTGAACGCCTGTCTGTAGTGGGTTGAGATGATGAAAGAGAGGAGGATGACTGACGTCACAAGTGTGAAGAGGCCTGTTTTGCTGCATCTCAAACAGAGCTGTAGTTTCTTCGTCATTCCTATTGAAATAAATAGGTAAAATCGATTTGGATTATTAGTTTTGAAAGCACTTTGGACCACTAGGCTTTGCTTACTGGGGGTTAGAGGTTGGGAAAGTTTTGTTCAGTGTTTAGTACTTTGGGGTTGTAGTTATCTTGGTTAGCAATGGCTGCTGACATGTAACAGTAGGATGCAATAACAGCCATAACAATGGTTTGAATGGGAGTGCATTTTTACAATGGAGAGCATACACAATTAATCCACAACAATTTTCAGGTCCATAAGTTATAGCACCGTTAATTAGTGTTTTTTAGTTCGCTACTAAATTTGTGGAGGGAGCATGTGCATTCATGTATATGTATTTTTGGATAGCTAATTGTCAGTGCAGTCTGCTGGTAAAAGGTAGAAGCTGTTAGATGAATCTATTCATTGAAGCGCTCTTGTCTAATGCAGTGAACCACACAAAATTGTTATGCTGGAGTTTTGAGGGGCAGGAATTTTGAATTTGGAATAACTAATTAAATAAATAACCAATGGCTACAACTTTCACCTAGCATGTGGTTTACCATCACACAAACAAAGTAATAAAATTGTTAGCAAAAAAAAATAGTCACGAAAAGGATTTTCCCATTCAGAAAATGGTTGTCCCTAACTACAACCTTATGCCTCCAAGGGTTAACGTGTTAAATAAACTTACACATTTTTGTCTGTTTCTGATTCTGCACTCTCAAAAAATATTTTTGTTTTGTAGTTTGTAGGCTGGCAACTGTTCAGCCTATTATCCTTTCATGATTCGCTGTGTGTTTCCTGTTACTAAACCTGTTCTTCTTCGATAGAGTAACGTTATACAATTTATAAAAATCTGAAGAAGTTGGATGGGTCGCACCAAAACGTCGCTCAGGATGCTGATAGACCAGGTCCCTGGACCCTAAGCTGCGGCATCTTTAGGCCATGTGTAGATATGTATGGTCCTGTCTACCATTCTTCCAATTTGCGCAAAAACCCACTTTGAAAGTGATAAATTTGTTCCATATTTCCAAAAATGGCATTAATCCTTTCTTCCGGAAACATATCGGGCCGTTTACGAACTTGTTTCAAGTACCCCTGCAACGCAACAACAACAAAAATCAATAATCAATACAAAAATAAAAAATTAAACTAAAAACTAAATTATAACTCGTACTTCTATGACATCTTTCAAGTGCTGTACAAAATCCCTCTCCGTGCTCACGATTTCCTCGATAACATTGGTACGAATTTGACTATTATTTTTCGACTGATTAACACTATTTTTAATACATGAATTGTCTTTTAATCGATCATCGCAGTCACTGTTCGGTTTACCCGACTGATTCACCCTTGCGCGCACAAAATCCGCCGGAAACTAACCCATACGATCTTGCAAGGCGTCCCACCACCAATTGCGGTCGCTGCAGTTGACCACTGCAACCAGATCTCCCGCTTTGAAGGGTAACTCGTCAGGATCCATCGTGACATGATCCCAAAGTGCTTCGGCATACATAATGTACTCGGACCAAGCGAGTTTCACGTGTTTGTGTTTGAGCGTGCTGATCGCATATCTTGGTGCCATCTGTTCATTCAAATTGCTCTCTCATACCGTTCTCGTCGCTACGAGACGTTAACGTTGCCGATGGTCGCTGCACACGACGGCAATGCGCCGAACTAAAACATCCCGAAAATGCTTAATAAAAATAGCACTAAAACCGTTTTTATTTTCAAACTAGCCTAACTTATTCACTATAAATGATCGGCAATCATTTAAAACGAAACAAGCGACATATTTAACAAACTCAAAAAGTTATGATATAAACGTACTAAATATGTACTAAATAACAAACAAAACAAAAATTAATTTACATTTTGTTCAGAAAATATTTCAAACATGCTTTCGCCTCTGTCCGCCATTCACAACCGGCACGGCAGTAATGTGCCTCTTCCTAAGAAAATATGGCTCCCGTTTACTTCTACAACTCTGCATCTCCCTCTGCTGCAGCTTCTGCGCTAGTTTCCAATCCGCTTCCTCTTGCTTCAATTTATTCATCAACACTATTTGCTGCTCGACAATTTGAACAACCCTATTATCACAAGATCCAGTGCCTTTCAACACGTCGAAGTACTCCTTTTGCGACGAGTAAATGTTATCCGCAACGTTGCAAGTTTTAACCGTTTCGACCGAACTGCTGTCGTTTAGTTTTGCATCACAATTTGGAGTTAGACTCTCTTCTAATCGGCTGCTGAACGAAGTCGAAGGATTATAACTGCTCGTTTGGTCCGCGATTGAAATATCGGGTTCTAATGGAAGGATTTGCTTCCGGAGAGTCGAGTCTGGCGTTAAATCCGCTTCGTTTTTCGTCTTTCGCGGTTTCTTGACTCGGTCGGCGGCGATTTCGGACAATTTTCGACGTAAAGGCACATGAGTTTCGATGGATGATGTCGATGCGAATCCTGAGAAATCTCGCAGTACTCGCGGCTTGGCTAGAACCAGAGGAGGTTCAACGAGGCGGCCATCGGGTCGTGGTTTGGGCGGTGTTTTCGGCGCGATTTTAATCGGTTTGAAATGACGTAGTTCTTGCGAAATGCTGTCGTTGCTCGTCGTACTTTCGCTGCGTTGTTTGGCACTGGAGCTGCTGGATGCGGACGATGAAACTGAAAATTTTTTTTAAAAAAATTTATTAAATTTAATTTTTATTCGTTTTGGATTGATTTTTAAATGTTTATACAAATTGCGATTTACTTGTTATTACTTCCGGCTGCGTGGTTAAAATGAGTTCCTGAGACGTTTCGTCCGATAATACAGGGTTTAACTTGTACTGGTACTCAGGTAACTTCGTAGATAATTCGTGAGTTAAAAGACTGTTGTCATCTTGACGTTTCTTTAAAAATAAAATAATTGACAAAATAATTAATTATTTGAACAAATTTGCCAAGAAAATACGAAATTGTTCCATATTTTCACTGCCCTTTACCATTTTTCAAATTTAAAAACAAAAAAAAATTGAATTTACATTTCTTATATTTTCTTCCACGGGACTCGATGCAATTTCTTCATTTGACACTAACGAAATACTTAAAATCTGCTCGTCAGATTCCTTTCCCGGATCCCTTAAATATTTCCACAATTTTTCTTCATTTAGCCTCTCCCGTTGAAATTTCTCATCAATTATCTAAAAAAAAAAAATTAAAACCATATATTTTATTCTAATTATAAAAATAAAAATACAATCAATTATACCTTTTGTTTCTCGGACTCATATTCCATCCGAATTCCGCCGGGTTCAGCCAATTCGCGATTTTGATCTGAAACAGCGAGTTGTCAATCAAAAATCTGCTTAAATTTGATGCGTGAAAATACCATTATTTTGCATATCTTGAGAGTCATCGATTCCTTTTAACCGACGGTCAACTAATTCAGGGAAAGCTTCTTTAATCTGCATCCATTTCGTCTGATTAATCAAGCGGTTTTGCCGCGTTGCCCTCCGAGTCCAAGACGACACTCGTGTCCGACAAAACGGACAACACAAATTTACTTTGTCTAAAGTCTCTTTAAAACATGGCATGCACAGTTCGTGTCTACAAGGTAAAGTTACAGGTTCGATAAGAATGCTTAAACAAATTGGACACTGAACATCGACGAATTTTAAATGTTTCGGACACTTTTCCGTGCCCGTTGTTAAGAAAGCCATTGAAAACCACTGACTTAGGCCTACTCAAAATGAAACATCGCCAGCGGGAACCATTCGCAAATCCTAATCTGGGTTACTAGGGTACGTGATCCAACGGTGATCCAACGTGATCCGAAAAAATGTCAACATTGGCGCCGCACGGTGCTAAAACGGTGAAGTAGGAATTCACGCTTGGTCATTTCGTGCCGTTCATCAGCTCACACCGATGCGATAAACTGTTTAAACTCATCTCTACGTTATTTTGATATTAGTTTGAGTAAACAATTGCTCGAATATGGTTGTTTTGACATCTTTTCCACCCCCATCTCAGGGAATTCGGCATCAGCAACCGAACACTTCAGCGCACGTAGAAAACAAAGATCTGGGAATTGGCACGCTGTACATTGCTGAAAGGTTTCAATATTTTCTTGTTTAAATTTTAACAAATCACCATGTTCACTCACAATTTTTATATTTATAGTCGAGTTTCGTGGGTTAGCGCGGAAGGCCAGGGATTTTCTTTGGAGTATCCAGCTATATCACTTCACGCAATATCGAGAGATCCAACCGCTTTTCCAAAGGAATGTCTTTATTTGATGGTTGATGCCAAATTAGACGATAATTCTGGTTAATCGAGCGATATAAAATCAATAAACTTACTATATGATATTAAACAATATTTTTATTTTAATAGGAAAAGAAATAGAAGACGAAGAGGAGGAGGAGGAGGAGGAGGAAGGTGATAACGATCACACACCAGTTACAGAAATTAGATTTGTTCCTCAGGATAACACAATCCGTAATTATCGTTGACAATTTCAGTGTTGGCTCAAAAGTGAGCAATTTTAGGCACAAAGAAAGGGTTATTTAAACAAAAATAAAATGCGAAAATGCTTATTTAGGCCAAAAGCTTAAGTTATTGTGCGTAGAAACTAACAACTTGTTTTCCCTAGTTGATGCAATGTATCGTACAATGTCGGAATGTCAAACTTTACATCCGGACCCAAACGATTCGATATCAGAAGGTGAAATTACATTATAAAAATTTTTGTTTAATTTCCTAAATATCCCAAAAAAAAATGTCAGATGAGGATGACGATGACGTCGATCACTTTGAAGATGCCGAAGATGACGACAGTCAAATCACTCCTCCGTCGGCCCAAATAGGAGCTGGCGACTCGCTTCTCCCAAACCAATTACCCGTACCCGATGTGTTTGGTAATAATTTTTTTTTTTTTAAATTTCAAAAATAAAATATAAAAAAAATAAAAATTAATTACACCCTGTGTTGTCAGGTGGAGCGCAACAGGCAACAAATAATCACAGCGACGACGAACCTATGGATGTAAGTCAATTTGAAGATGCAGAACCAGAGCATTAAAGTAGGAGCAAGTTGCGTTTTTATTTTTATTTTTGTAAGTTCATTATCCATTTCACTTGGACTGATTTTGTACAAAATATAAACATTTGATCATACGAATAATATTTCATTTTTCTCTTCTTTCTGTTTTAATGATTAGAAACAATATGGTTATTAAAAGTGTTGAAAAAGTTTAATTATTAATATCAACTAATAAAAAAATATCTGTAAAAATATCTAGAGCCTTTGAGTACGATATGTACAAAACTATTCCATTAAAAAAGTGTTTGTTTTTGTGACAATAAGAAATTTGTCGTCATGAGTGAAAGTAAAAAATATGAGGTAAAACGATGCAGTAAATCAATGTGTATTGTACTCGAATTGTATGCGCGGCGTCGTGTTGTAAACTGAATTTCGGCGTCCAATCTCCGCACTTTGGAAAATCTTCAGGTATTTTGCGAAAATCTTGCCTGGTCCCGACTTTAAATACCGCCGCCATGCCGATTTCCATGTGGAAGGAAATGTGACAGTGGAGCAACCAAAAACCTTTTTAAAAAATTTTAAAAATGTTAAAAATATACACAATAAATACCGTAAATATATACCCGGGTTATTAGCAACGAATCTAATGATCGTATAACCGCCATCAGGAACTGTTATTGAATCTTTAATGGGTGCGTGAGATAATTTGCGCTTAATTTTCCCATCCGCGTCCATTTGTTTCACGGTTTCTAATGAAATCTGATCCGCGACTTTGTCCATCGCCACAACACGAAATGCATGGCCATGCAAATGGAATGGATGATTAGCATCGAAAGTGTAACCTAGATGTGGAAATAAATGAAATTATTCGAGGTTCCGTCGTTAATAATGCGCTTCGTACCATTATCGACCAAAATAAACTCCACTAATGAGTTTAGTTGAATTTCGTGCACGTATACGCATGTGCAGAACTGTTGAGAACAGTTTCTTCGAATGGTAAATTCGTTGCAAAAGTTATGGTCGGCGAACTGAGTAAGTAATGGCGCTCTCGGCGTCTCAAATGTGATTCCGTTAATCTGCGGCGAGTAAAGTCGCTGGTTTTTTTTTAAACGTGGGTCGAAGATGGAGTAATATTGAGGATGGTGGAAATGCGGATTATCCACGGCGTTGAAATCGAAGGCCAAATGGAATCGTTGCGACGGTTCGGCGTCAGTTGGCCAGTCTTCTTCCGTAAGCGCGCTCAAATCAGCGATGGATATTGTTGTATTGCTCGATGGAGCGTTTAGCGAATTTAATTGCTACAATGAAACACAAGAAATGTTTTAACGAGTTCACCTTTCGGGAGATAAAAATCAAATCAAAAAACCCCCGCCGTTTTTAAATTGCATTCGGTTCCAAAGGTCGATATTTCGGTGCAATTTATCTCACTTTATCGTGTCTTAATCGTAAGGGCGTATTGTTTCAGTAAATCTTATGCAATGTGTAGTTTGCTCTTGTGATTTCATCACGAATGCACTGCCCACACAGATAAATAAATAAATAAACCAAGAAAAGAAAAGAAAAGCTTTTTTTTTTTTTTTAAACTGAAGCAGAAATATCACCAAGGGCATTAAGGGCTTTCATTGTATTTAGTGATTTTGTGTTCATTGACCGATCGGTTTTCCAGATAAGTACAAATCCGCATTTTACTTTTCTGGAAAACAGATCATGTAAACAGGGCGGTTTTCCAGAAAAGATTTGCTTATCTGAAAAATTAAATTCTACTTCTACGAGTTATATTTTGCGCAATGCAAACTGCAATGTAAAGACCCACGCATTGCTTTTACTAGTGTACATGGCCACAGTTTTCCATATAACTGAAAATCCAAATTTGCTTTTCTGGAATGTAGATTAGATTCCCAATAAACGTGATGTCACATGACGTGTTTAAACCTCATATTAGTTCCTTGTTTATTGTTTTGTTATGAAATATCCGTTTGCCAAGATCGCAAAAAAAACCTTTTGCTTGATTTTGTGATTTTTTGCATTTTTCTTCGTGTTTTTGTAATATCACAGGTCAAATCCAAAAGTGCAAAATTACAAAATCCCCTTTATTAATGAAACCCCTTATTGGCAATTCATATTGATTTATTGTCGATAAAATTACCTTTCCAATTCTTTGCATGGTTTTGTAATCGCCGGAATCAACTTGTACATTTTCTTTCGCTCCATCGTATTTGACAACAGCCACTTGATACGCACTGGTGAAATTAGCACCGCAGTCTAATAAACCCCGCACCCGCATCCAATAGTTTTTCACTCTCTGATTGGCTTTCAATATAAAATCAAATCGTTCACCGGAATAAAGAACAATGGATTCCACATCGACGGGCTTCACTGCGGATCCATCGCTAGCAATGACTTTAATAGAATGGTCGTCGATCGACAATTCGAAAGGGCAGTTTAAAAAACCATTGCTGATGACACGAAACCGATAATTCTTCCCGTATTTCACGTGGAAAGTCTCGACGGGTGTATAAACTTCGCCATCATCGTCGAAAAACGCTCGGTATCGTCCTTTCCCGTTGATGAGAAAAGATTCCGCTTTATTATTGCCGGTACTATGGTGATGGGCCGCAAATTTCGACGCTGAGAATTCACTCAACCAATCGGTGATGATAAGCACATGTTCTGGGAGATCTTCGTCGTATAAATTAAAGTGGGGCTCTTTATTCGGGGATGATCTGACGATTAAAGTTCCGTGCGCGCCATCGACATTTTGTAGGCCGGAGTGCGAGTGCCAGAAATGAGTTCCCGGATTCACCGCATCGAACGAGTAGCGGAACGTAGTAAAACTTGGAATGGGGCATTGAGTTACCATCGACACGCCGTCCATAAAAGGCGTGTTTTTCTGGTGGAATCCGTGCCAATGGATAGATGTACCCGAGTCGTACAGCATATTCTCCAGATCCACTATTATTGTGTCACCTTCGCACACCTTAGGAAAAAATGTACCAAAGTTAATGACTTTAAATTTTAGGGCAAAGAACTCTTAAAAGTATAATTTTTTTAAATGCATTACGTCAAAACTGTTCTATTAAAGTCTAATAAAGGAAAACTTATGCAAAGGGAATGATGTTTCACGTCATTGCATCTACATGTAGGACGATGCCAGTTAATACCGGTAAAATTAGTCGCATTTGTTCGGAGATTATTTATTGGTTTTTGTTTTTTGTTGTGGGGGATTACGAAACCCGTTTTTAAACCGCAATAACGTTGAGATTTTAAATTTAAAAAAATAAAACTAAATATTGAATATATTATACAACCTGAATACTGGGTCCCGGAAGTTGCCTATTGACAACAACGACAGCTTTTTCTACTCCATTTGCAGCGATACAATGCGGTAGGCTGCAGTCGCTTCGATTGAATGGACAATTAAAACAAGCTTTACTCATTGTTTGATATAACTCCATTTTGAACATGTAATAACAAATTCGAGGCGAGTTCCCTTCTTCGCAGCGCCGTTGGCAAGTGTGGGTTTCTGTTTAGCGTGGAAATTGGAAGGTTACAATTTAAGGCGCATTGTAAATCGCGATTGTGAATGATTTACCTGAAGCGTGCAGCTTATCTTCGTGCAAAATGAGGAAGGTAATAATGAAGGGCAAGTTCTTGTGTATCAGCATCATTGTGATTGGAATAATAATAGTCCCAATCTACAAAAACGAAAACAAGTGTTTGTTTGAAGCGAAACCTATTAAAATCGAAACAACGCTTCGGCCTATATTTTATACACTATTAAAAACTATCATAAACGAACTTAACAACAAAATAAAATCACTTTTTCTTTAAAATATTTATAGTATATTAACGATAACCAGTAAAAAAAATAAAATAAAAAAGGAAAAAAAAAACTACCGGTATCACCACGTGCCATCATTGCAAGACAATTAATTTCCAAATGTTTTGAAATAATTCCAAGAAATTATTTTAAAAAAATAAAAAACTTTAAAGCTTTTTAAAGTGTTTATAAACAATCAATAATAAAACTATACAGATTAATATAAGCTGGAATTATTTACATACCCAACTTCACTTCACCTTTAAACTAATAAATCAATTCATAAAATTCCTGTGGTCTTTTATGGTCAATATTAAGCCTTGGTGAAGAGAGCATCTTGTTCCTATTAGAGCTAAACATGTGGAATGAAGACTGGAAACACTTACCAGGACTTGTTACGTGAAAGCCAATTTAAAAAAAAAAGTGGAACCGGCCGTTAGCCGCCCTTATCGATGAAAACCTAGCAGGAAAGTGTTGATGCGAAAACCAGTGCTCAACGCACGATGATGTCTAAAATATAACTCGAATTCATGTTGAGAACATTGGAAATGATGACGGGAAATCCCTGCAGCTGCCTGCGGGTTTCGCTCCACCTTTTTTTTTAATGAAAACCAAATGTTTTGCGTAAATTATGTCGAAATGTGGGGATTGCAAGCCAGAAAATACCACGTTATGTAATTTATTTCGTGTGGCTTTTGTTGCAAATTACTGTCAATTATCTAGATACTTATTTTTTTAATATTTTTGTTTATTTTGACGACTTTATTTCCTTTTAATTTTAAAAAAAAAAAAGGATGAGTTTGAACTATTGATGCGACATTTCCATTTTTATTTGGGTTTTTCTGGGATTTAAACGACCTTATTCTCAATTCCTTTCTTCATAAAATAACAAAATTTTTTCGTTTCACAGCTTAAGGCGATTCTCAACCTTGATTTAGATTTCCATTAAACACACCATAATTATTGAAATGTTTATAAAATTAAAGAATTGTGTTTATTTCGTTGGCATATTGATAAATACAAATACAGATCACTTTTTATACACAATAAACATTTTCTTCAATTAATTTACGGCAATTTCCTAGAAATAAATTCATTAAAAAAATCTGCAATGCCAAATAAATTCCATTTTTTTAAAAATTCAAAATATTGTGTCCTTAGATGAGGCTACAAAATTTAAAAAAAAAATTTTTAATACAATTTAAAAATCTTAAACAATTATTTTACCTTTGCAAAAATGCACCTCAGAACGTCTATGTTGTTGTCATTTTGCGTCTAGAAAATTACACAGTAATTAAAATACAATAATTGCTTAATTACTCTTACTTACATCCTCAAGAAACTGAAAGGCGTGACCAATTAATGCGGAATGATAAAATAAATTGAGCTTTTCGTGTTTACAATTAATTGGTAGATTGTTTAAAGTTTCCAGTGGCAAGTAAAACGACACAGTTGTATGTTTAAAAGCTCGATTGCGAAATAAGATATCACATATAAGCAATAAACGAGAATTAAAAGCTGTTATGTGTTCCAAACTGCGATTTAAAATTCCTGAATCACATTTGTCTCCATTTCCACGTTGCTGTTTTAACGATTTGAAAGCAAATTTATATCTGAAATGACCAAAAAAAAAAAGTTACAATTTTAAAATGTTTTTCACACTGTTCTCACACCTCTTCAACTTCTTTTTTTTTTAACCTTTTAAAATGCCAACAACCTACTCACCTGCAAATGAGTGCACACAAACGGGCAATTGTAAAGGCATTGCAAGATAACAAGCAAATTTCAATAATTGGCAGTGGAGGGAGCTCTATAATTGGTAAGTCGTATTTTAAATGAAGGTCAGGTATCTACGGAAAAGTAAAAAAAAATAAATAAATTAAGTGTTAAATTAAAAACTATTAAAAAATGCAATTAAAAGCAGCAGCTCTTACTAGCTCGTAAAATGATATAATGGCGTACAAGATGGTCAAATCCGATGATCCTCTTACAAGTTCAACGTGCAATTCATTCATGTAACAAATAAAGGTAACTAAAATGTCGAGCGATGGCTGTTCGTTTTCTTTATTTCCGTTACTAAAAATCCTGAAATAAATTGTTTTAATAACGTGAATAGATCTTTGCGTAAATTAAACAAACTTTATGTGCGTCGAATTTCGTTTATTCATTTCGACAAATGCAAAATTACGAAGCATGTTCGTTAAAGTGTAAACGATGGGAACTAACTGTCGCTTAAAAGACACATTAAAACACATTTTTACTAAAGGTTCGAGAAAAGTTTCATATAGCTCTAAAAACAAATTTTAAAATAAAAGAAAAAAATTATTATTTACAAAAAAAAAGGAAAAAAATTACATCTTAATACCATTTATCGGGCAAATTGGAACCCACGAAACCAATTCGAAAACTGCAGTTAAATTGTCGTCCAAATTCAACGTATTTAAAAATCTCTTTAAAAAAATACGAGTGGCAGGAACTGCCTCTTGAATGTGTTCTTGAAAATTCGATAAATCTGAGAGCATATAGTTCAATTCACGTCTGTCGTCAGCTGTAAATGTTTAATTAAAATTCTGCTTTCTAAAATAAACGACTAAACAATAATTCACATTGAGCGAGATAAAATTTTAGCCAAGTGTCCAGTCTGAGAGGAACGTCTAATTTGTATTGAATACACAAATCAAACAACGCATGTGGATTTTGAAGCAAAACCAACGGTGGAGAAGGAAACTGAAATAAAACCGCAAAAAAATTAATAAAAACCAAAAAAAAAAAAAAAAACACTCTCGACTTTTTACCACAAATTGATTTCCAGGTTCTAATCGTGCGTATATTAAATCAGAACCATGAAATGGCATTGACTCGTAATTTTTTGATCCGTCGAATGGTAGTTCAATCTATGGGAATATGGTATTATTCAATGCAATTTAAATTCCCATTAACATACTTAAAATTATACATTTGTTTGGAATATACGGTTGACTTCATCCGGGCATATTGCCCTGTAGCAGTAAAGCAGTATAGATAAATGAGCAGAAGTCTCCTAATGTTAAAGTTTTTAACATTAACAATTGATTAACTAATTAAATTAGTTCCCATCACCATGTTGTGGCACAACTGCTTTAATTGTCTAATCCTATAACGCTTCACGTCAGTCTTTTTTGTCAATTTTGATAAAATCTGAACGATGTAGATGTTCTATTTAAAATATATTAAAAATAACTAATTGCAGTAATAAAATCAACCAATAAATCAATTAGTTACCACGGATTCACTCTCTAAATAATGAAATAAAATGTCGTATAACGAATGAAGAGGTTCAGTGTCATCAATGTCGCCGAAAATGTTAAAAATCCATTGCGCAACCTTTTTCTAAAAATATGTATACATATTTTATCATCACTACTAAAATATCGATATAACATCTTACTTGTATGTATTCTGGAAGTCGATTTGTACACAGATGTGAAATGGCGATGATTACGGCTTTCCACGGCACAAACGTCCTTGGCTTCAAACATTTTAAAATAACATTTGATTGTTTTTCGCCTGAAAAAAATTATCGACTGATAAAATGATGTTTTGAATACGATCACACGTACAATTTCCTTACTTAACTTTTGCGACAAGGCTAACTTTACCATGGGAACGAAATGTTCGTAATAAACTCCGTTATAGGCCCGCACGTTGAAATGAAGCGAATTCAATAAGTTGTCATTATAATCATTAACTGTCCCGGTACCGAGTGTGTATATAATTGTCTCGATTTCCTCATCTATTGGTTCCTTCATTTTCACCCGAGCGACAATCGGGATTTCATTACAACCAGTAAATAACAAACACTAAAAATTGGCGCCAAATCGTTTAATGGCGAATTACAATGGCGCCACCTTGTGACTATTGCGCGAATCAAACACTAAATGCAATCACACTGAAAAAATATTCCCCTTTTTTACAATCAAATTACTGGTAATATAATAATAACATTTTTTCATGATTCGATTCGTATACATATTTCATCGACTCTATTTACAAACTGTCGCAATTCTCAGCTTACTTTTGCTTATTATGTGCCTTAAACACTTGATCAGCGATAACCTTAAGATGATTTGAATTACTTTTACCAGTAGCATTAACTAATTCACTAAAATATGAGCTTCCGTCACGAAGCAATTCGTAAGGTGAATCAAACTCCATTAATCTACCCTCCGACAAAACCTTAAAAACAAAAAAAAACACATAACAAATCATTATCGTACAATTTTAAATTAACAATTCTTTTTACCATTACTCTGTCCGAATCTATGATCGTATTCAACCGGTGGGCTACAGTGAGGACAGTGCACATTTTAAATTGGGTCCTGATAGTTTCTTGAATCAACACATCGGTTCTAAACAAATTTTAAAAAAATTATTTAAAAAAAAAAAAAAAAAAAACAATTTGTAATTTTTATTGTATTTAACTCGTGATCGACATTAGCAGTTGCCTCGTCCAGAACTAAAATTTTATTCCTTCTTAATATCGCCCTTGCAAGGCACAAAAGCTGTCTTTGTCCAACGCTCAGATTATGTCCTCCTCCATGAATTACGGTGTCTAATCCATTTGGCAGATCTTTGAAAAATCCTTTCATCTTCACATCGTCCAATGCGCTCCATAATTCATCGTCAGTGTGAGTGAAAAAGCAATCGAGATTAAGTCGCAGTGTACCTTGGAACAAAATGGGGTCCTGGAAAATATTAATTTATTGTTTTAATAAACAAATTTTGGTTTAGAATTCGGTT
This sequence comes from Strigamia transsilvanica, assembly GCA_034701245.1. NCBI lineage: Eukaryota > Metazoa > Arthropoda > Chilopoda > Geophilomorpha > Linotaeniidae > Strigamia > Strigamia transsilvanica. Next base: position 115,683 of record JAQIXU010000009.1, on the reverse strand, counting down.
CACCTGTGGGATTATTGAAATTTTTGGTCTGACTTCGTGCAGTCCTAGGCTCTGAATGTTTATTTGGTCGATTTCAATAGTGCCAGTGGGTTCGGTCAGTCGGAAAAGTGTTGCGATCAAAGTGCTTTTTCCTGCACCCGTTCTCCCAACAATTCCAACTTTTTCCCCAGACTTAATCAGAAATGTTAAATCCTTTAAAACAGGATTCGCGTTGTTGCTGTACTGGACATTGACATTTCTGAACGCTATTTCTCCTCGAGTAGGCCAATCAGGCGGCGGTTTCTTGTCGGCAGGACTTTCCAAAGGTGCCTCGGATTCCAATTTTGTGTACTCGATTAACCGTTCGACGGAAATCATCTGAAATTTATTTTTATTTTGAAATACTAGAAATGAAGATGTTTTTCCCATTTTACCTGACTTTCAACTTCTGCCGATTGGCGCACGCCCCATTGAAACATGCCGCTGACTCCCAACGATGACGTAATGGCTAAACCTACATCACCACCTAATGGATCTGTAAATAAAAAGTCATTTTTTTAAAAAAAAGACCGTAGAATACTCTCAATTTATCAATTTTTCATACTTAAGAACAAAAAAGAGTAAGTTGTTGCAACTATAAAAACGTTACATAGACAATCTAAATAAATTGCTAGCCAGCGCCCAGTGCCGAGGAAGAGGAACCAAGCGGATGAGTTTAAATCTTGATGAACGTTGAATTCGCGTTGAAATTTCTCTTCAACGTGAAAAGCTCGTACGCTCGATAAACCATCCAGAGTCGAACTCAGGTGGGAAAAGACAGGACTCCTAGCTGTATATTTTAAAATTATAAAATTATAAAATTTAAAAAAAAAAACAAAGCAAAACACAATTTTTACTTATACTATCCAATCGTTTTAAGGCTCTAGCAGTTTTCAAGTAAAATCGGCGTAAAAAGTAAAATACAATGGCTAGAATAACGGTTGGAAATATGATCCAGTAATTGGTAATACAAACCAAAACAATTATCCCAATAACTTTAAGCGCAATCTGTAAAACGAATTAAAACTAAATCTAAAGTAAGAATTAATTTTTTTTATCTCGTCTCGTTACATCGATGCAATCGTCCAAACACAAAGGTAACAATTCATCCAAAACTCCCACATCTTTCGCAAATCTATTCAAAATGCGTCCTAAAACCAAACAAATCTTATTAAACATTTTATTTCCTCAAATAATATCCACTTACCAACTGGATTCGCATCGAAAAAAGCTATCGGAGATCGTAAAATCGCATTAAACGTTCGTTTATGCAGATTAATCGATGCAGCAACGCACAAATAATAAAACAATAAGCAACGAACAAAACTAAATGCAAAAAGGAACACTAGAAGCACGGCGTAAATAGTCAAATTCCTCTCTTCCTCGTTATCTTTGAATAAGTCATAATCATCGACAACTGTTTCGTTCGATGCGACTCTTCTAGCAGCTTGTTCCTGGACAGAATTGGTCCAATACGCGAGCCAATAATCCATCCCGCTGAACATCACTTGCGAAATGAGTGTAAACAGTATCAAAAGAAGTGTCAAACACGTATTTCCACCGGCTTGGAAATACTGCCAATATAAATTCCCTTTCATCGAACCCTTGTTGCGCATCTCCTCGGGAATTTGCTCGATTGCCGTAAGTTCCGTTATCTATTCGTCATTAAACAAACATTACTACTTTAAAAGCACATTTTTCTCGCAAACAACACTCACCTGCTCTTCTACCAAACGTTTTTGTAAAATAACGTCAGCTTCGGCCGCAATGGACGGCCGTCTCTCATCCCCGCTATCACGCGTTTCTCCCGTCATTCGTTCTAGATCGATACCCCGGGATTTCAGTTCGTCGTAAGATCCCAAGCCAACACATTCGCCCTTAAAAAAAATCTTTGAATAACTAAAAGTACCCAAACTATTTCAAATTTCGTACATCTCTTAAAATCATAACTTGATCGGCACTTGCTAAAAATTGCAACTGATGCGTCACTAAAATCCTCGTCTTGTCTCGTAAATATTCGCAAATGCATCTGTTAAAACAAAAAATATAAACAAATGACGACAAAAAATATATATTTTTTTAAAATCTACTTTTCGTATATGTGTCTCCCAACCTCTGCATCAACAGCACTGAAAGGATCGTCCAAAAGATATATGTCTGCATTGATATACAAAGCTCTAGCTAAATTCACTCTGGCCTTTTGACCGCCACTTAGAACAGCTCCTCTTTCGCCGACTAATGTCTGGTCACCGTAAGGCAACAACGATATGTCCGTTTGTAACGAACAAGCGCTAATGACTTCTGAATAGCGTTTACTAATAAAAGCATTCCCCATAATTATGTTGCTTCTGAGTGTTGCGTGGAAGATCCAAGGTTGTTGCGACGTGTACGCGAGGGATCCGTTTAGACTCAATACACCGCTCGTGAGTGGAAGTTCTTGCAATATGGCCATTAGAAGAGATGTCTGTGAAATTATAATTTGGTTTGAATTTAAAATGATCGTCGGTTTCAATCGAAATTACTTTTCCTGATCCAACGGGGCCGATTATTGCGAATAACTGGTTTTCTTTAATCTCTGCGGTTATGTGTTTCAGTGTTGCGGTTTCAGAATCCTGACAAAAATTATTAATTTACAGTTTAATTTGTTTTATTTTTTAGTGATTTACTCGTTCCCAGAATGCTGTAACGGAGTCTAAAGTCACGCCGATGTTTTTTTGCGTCGGTACGGGTTCGGTTTTCTTGGTTGTTTCTTCTAGTAATAAAAATTTCTGTAAAAACCATCAAAAATTAGAATTAGAATTTCATTTTTTTTTTTTTTTAAATTTCACCTCGAGTCTGTTTATAGAAACCAACACTTCTGCTCCCTGGGATGCAGCAAAGGGAAAAAACAAGGTCATCACCAAGCGTACATTGTTATACAAGGCAACAGTGAGGAACACTGTGTGCGCCGTCAGAGTATTTCCCCGTAAAATGAATATTAAAAAAGTCAAAAAAAGAATCAATTTAATAGAGACGGCGTAAATAGCCATGTTGACTGCACGCACCATTGCTGTTTTAATTAACACCTTGGATTCTTTTCTATTTAAAATAAAAATAAAAATAAAAATATTTAATTTTTTTAAAACATTTTTCTGATTTGTACTTTCGGGCAGTTTCAACAAATTGGGCAAAAGGTTTTTCCCAGCCATAATATTTAATTATTCGCATTCCCGAAACAATTTCGTTCGTTAACCGCAGCCGATCGTCCGTGAACAGAGCAGTTTTTAACCTGTAAATAAACTAATACTCATTAGAACTCTTCACACAATTTAACATAGAAGCAACTATACCGGTATGACCAGAACAAACGACCCATGTAAATTTGCACGGGAATTAAAAGCAGCAGAATAAACATCCCAATTATGCACGCCAATCCTAACTCTCTCCATAGCAAGTAAGTAGCAATTGCCGTTTCTAAAGGTCCAACCCATAAGAAATGAAGCAATACAATTCCCTAAGGTAAAAGTTGGACGAAGTTCAGTAACCGATAAATGACTTCCAACTAAATAAAATTAATTTCCTAAATATTTCGTCAAAGACAAACCTTTCTAAACGTCCACCTGTGCTTATGAGTAAATTATCAACATATCAACACTATAAAATAAAATAAAAATAAAAACTAGAAAATAATAAAAACAAATTAAAACCTAACTGCATGCTGTTAGTGCCGTAACCTTCAATAATCCAAGATTTTTACGGTATTTAAATAATAATAAAAACAAATAAACACAAACAACAAATAAATGAATGAATAAAATATTAAATTATGGCTGCAACTAGACTTAATCGATTGATTAATCAATGCTGAAGCCTTACAAATTAAATTTACCTGATCAAACCGACTAACGTCATTCGATAATAAATTTACCATGTGACCAGGCGTTGTGTCATTTAAAGCCGCATTACTTAGTCTTAAAATCTGTATACAATCATCAATTAAAATCAACACTAATTAGATGAACCAATAATCATTCAAAATAACCTTTCTGTAGACTAGATTACAACACGCAATTCGAATCTTCATTCCCACGTGACAAACGCCAAAAAAATATGGATGATGAGTGATGGGATAAACGAGCGAACATAAAACAATCCCAGTCGCATACATTAATGCAGTATTGAAATCGATATTTGATCCCGGAGTAAAATAATCAATTAGCTTTCCAATTAGCAAAGGTTGTGCAATATGAAGACCACATTCCTAAATCAAAGAATTACATATATATATATTCAATTAAATCAATTCAAAACCACTTCTTGCCTCAAAAAGAATATAAATTCCTGTCAGAGCAAATTGTAGGCCAAAAGATCGCAGAATTGCACGAGTTAAACTCGGATTTTTCTTCCCAATTTCTTTTCTCCAAAACCTACATATAGTAATCATCGATTAAATCATTTCTCGGGGTTTCAGTTCGCTTCATTTCTACCTATACGAACGATTTCCTAATTTTTCAGCTCGATCCACTTCGGGGACGGAATACAGATCGGCAATATCAAGTTCTTTTTTATATCCTTTCCACAATAGAGGGTTTATCCAACTGCAAAAAGTGTCTATAAAATCAGTATTTTCACGTACAAAATGCAATTACCATCTTACCAAAACATAAACCGTGAAAGCCGAGCTCTGTCATACTTAGTTTTTTCATAATCACTATCCATTTCTGCCACGACGAAACAATACCATCGCTAATTACTTCTGTGCAAACATACCAAGCCGCATAGCTTCAAATGTCTTCTGCTACCCAGCTCAAGTTACTCGCACACTCGATGACGTAATAACTTGGTAAATGTGCCGTCTAGTGGTAGATTGCATAACTAGTCACGCTGTTTGATTTCAAATTTGATCAGTAACCGCTAGATTTAAACTCGGTAAAATTTTAAATTGACTTGTGAATTTAGTTTTTTGAAAATGAATTTTTTTTTCCACATCATTTTATAAACCGGTAGTTTGTCGTCTTTGTTGGCAAAAATATCCGGTCTTCGTTGCGTAGTAACAAGGCGTAACAAGGTAGACAAAAATCACAAAAAAATCTAAATATACATTTTATAGGCGTCATATCGCCTTCAAAATTTTATTATGAGTTGTTATTATTATTCTCATTACAGCACCGCACCTTGTCGCTTTCATCCATATTACAGCCACTCAACAAGTTTAGTCGATAACGGCTCAGGCGTTCCGTGCATCTCAACTGGACATTACCAAAACTCTTTGGCTCATCCTTGGGCGCCGCCATCTTGCACCCGTTATTACAAGAGGTGGTATCTGTGCTGTAACCCTTCACCATGTTACCCGATAAGGCTGAGGCCGTTTTAGAACGAGGGGAATATATTTGCCAAGCTCTTGATTTCACTCCGCAATCGTTGATTGATTCAGGTGGTTTATTTTTCAAATTTATTTCAAATTTATTTTTATTAATTTTTATGTATTTGCTAAGTGTAGTTTACAATACATTTTACGACTACGGTGTCGAAGGAATGGAAAGCCTGAAAAATATTTTAAAACAGGAGGTAATTGTAAAAAATATGTGAATAATTATTTTTATTTTTTGTTTTTTTATTTTTTTTGTAGTTTGGCGAATTTATTAGCGAATCAGAATTAAACGAAGGCAGTAATAAAGTTTTGGAGCATTTTCTGTTGCTTTCAGAGACAAAGTTTGCGAAGCTTGATGTACGAGAAATCCATACTAACTTATTCATTTCAGTGAATAAAGTTTTGTTGGATTTCTATAGGTGGGTCTCCTCCCTTTTTTTTTTGTTCTGTTGTAGGGATATCTATTTCGCAACATTTTCCAAGTTCCTGATGATTTTGTTTTTCCCGAAGATGAAATTCAACTGAAACTAAAAGCGAGCGAAGAAGCGGACCAAAAATTAGACGACGAACATAAGAAATTAATGCAACAGATAAAAGAGGTGCAGCTCCACAAATGGAAAAACAAAATCCGATGTTTGTTTTTTTTTTCTCACACATTTTACATATTTCAGCAAAAGTTTAAAAATGCCTGCTTACGACAACAAACCCTGGAGTTGAATAAAACCATAGCTGAATACTCGAAAATGGTCGATTTCTTTGAAAACTTAATAGACACCGCTAAGAGAAATCAAAGTAAGTTTTTAAATTGATTAATTTTGTAAAAATTATTTAATTTTATCGCTTTTTAAAACCCAGTAACCACCATGGATGATATAAGGACTGTGACAACCGAACTGAACGAAACGAAAAAATGAATACAAAATTGATTCCTCGCTTGCAATTAACCTCAAACAGCATTTTAAATCTTCGACATTTCATCTTTGTACCCCTAACTAGCTAGTTTACAAATGCTTTATTTCTTAGTACAAAAAAGACTACGGTTATTTACAAACTAGTCTGGTAAAACCAACACTATTTAACCGATGGTTGACCGGTGCGTTTGGCATGAATGAAATAAAAATAAAGTAATAACCACAAACTTAATTGCATCGGTCGTTTATTATCGATGAATGACTTAGAGACTCGTGACCTGATCCGAATGCTGGATGTCTTCCTCAGTAACATAAGTGATTTGTATGGATGGCACCGGAGATTGTCGACTGCACTCGATTTCCGAATTGTTTTGTCTCGAGTGATGAGCTTGGTTGGCCGTTTTGATCAGCGATTGCATCGTACTGCGGCCGGTTTGACGCACCATTTGATAAAACAACGAATGTTTATCTTGAAGAAGGATATGAGGCTCATCCATTTCCTTTACTTCTCCAGAATCCATGACCTGCAAACAGATAAAACACAATAAATGGACAAAAAAACAAATTAATTCAATATTTTACCAGAATTAAATCGGAATCCATGATCGTATTTAGACGATGCGCGATAGTCAACACGGTACAATGCTTGAATTTCTGCCGTATTGTTTGTTGAATTAACGCATCGGTTCTAATTCGCGGACCAATTTTAATTATTTCGTAAAATCATATAAAAAAAAATCAGATTTACCTCGGATCTATGCTCGCTGTTGCCTCATCTAATACTAAAATGTTATTTTTCCTTAAAATAGCCCTCGCGAGACAAACCAATTGTCGTTGACCCATGCTGAAATTGGATCCACCTTCGGCTAATTCGGTGTCCAATCCACCGGGCATGTGTTTGACGACGTCTTTGAGTTGCACGGCTTCTAAAGCATTCCACAGATCGATGTCCTCGTGCTGATCGAATGGATCCAAATTCTTGCGCATCGGGCCGGTGAAGAGCACGGGGTCTTGTGGAATTATGGATAACTTTTTCCTTAAGTCGTGAAGACCAATTTCTGAAATTGCTATCCCGTCGATGGAGATTTTCCCGCTCGGTTCCGTCATGCGGAATAAAGCCGTAATAATGGAACTTTTACCCGCTCCTGTTCTACCAACGATTCCGACCTAAAAAGTAGGTTTTCTCTACGTTATATAATATTTCTTTTTTTTTTCTACCGGTATATTTTTTTCTACTGTACTTTCTTTTTAGCCTCAATTGTGAAATTGACGTTTCTTAGAACAGGCAGTTCGTTCTCGGAATACTCTAAATACACTTTTTTAAAGCTAATCGTTGGATTTTTCGGCCATTCTGTTGGAGGTTGTTTTTCTGGCAATGCTTCGAGTGCAGCTTCAGGTTCGAGACGACTGTACTCTAGTATTCGTTCCACGGACGTCATCTAGATAGATTAAACGTATTAAGTTAATTATCTAGCTTGCTTAGGGTTTATTTCAAACCTGGTTTTCAACTTCTGCTGATTGTTTGACGCAGTATTGAAAAATCCCTGTTAAACACATTGCTGAAGAAATTGCCAAACCGACATCTCCACCTAGAGTTCCTGCAATAAATTTAGACATAAATATACAAAATTAATTTTATTTTTTTTAATTTTACCTTCCGTTGCTATGACCAACGAGTATGTGACAATTGATATGTAAATGAAGCACAAAAAATCCAACCACATGCCAAACCAGCGTGCGCTAGCTAAGAATAAAAACCAGGCTGAAGAGTGCAGATCTTGGTGCGAATCAAACGTTCTGTAGAATATTTCTTGAGCATTGAATGCTCTGATTGTACATAAGCCTTGTAACGAGACACTCAAATGAGAGAACACGGGGCTACGAGCTGAGCAAACAAAAAAATAATAATTAAAAAAATTTTAACCTAAAAAATAAATAATAAAATGAAATTACTTATGCCTTCTAGACGTTTCACGTCACGTGCAGTTGCTAGATAAAACTTTCTCAAAAAATAAAAAATAATTGCCAAAGCAAGTGTTGGAAGAACGATCCAGTAATTGACCATTGCAACCAAAACCATCACTCCGATTAAATTCATTCCAATCTGCAATTTAAGTGCTGTAATAAGAAAATGTAATTCACTTTTTTTCTCACTTACTGAAATCATGTCAAAAAATGGCAGTGGCAATTGATCGTCCATCGTGCCTGTGTCTTTAGAAAATCGATTTAAAATTCTTCCGATTGGATTTGAATCGAAAAATCGTGTTGGAGCTCTTAAGATGCACTGAAACATTTTGTTATGTAGCACGACGGAAGCGTGATTGCACATGAGAAAGAAAGTGACAGTTCTTAAAAGACTGAAAATGAACATTCCTCCCATCGTTCCCGAATAGATATAAATGTAATTATTCGTATTTATGCTGGAGACATTGGTGTAATCCGTGTGGTTAATCGAATCCATTTCATCGCCATCTTCTTTCTGTTTCTGCATCAGATTGATGCGATTTTCCTCCTCGTTTGTCCTGGATAAAATTGATTAAAATCATCATTTGTTTTCAGTTGTAAATATTGTTTTCCACTCACCAAACTGATAAAAGATATTCAGAACCATTAAACAAAATTTGAGTAATAATTGACGTGACAACCAGTAGTAAAATGGCTCCAATTCCACCTCCAGCTTTTAAATACTCTAAATATATTTTACCACTAACACTTCCGACAGATTTTGATTCCTCTACTTTTTTGGGTTCTCCAACATCTTTTTTCGCCGTGTCTTTGAGTGACAGCTGAATTAAAACATTAATTCAATCAATTTAATTTCATTATCTCGGCCTATTTGAGTGTTTTACTTTCGCTACAAGTTCTTGTTGTCTAAAAGAGCAAACCGAATCCGTATGATTGAGCGACAAATGAGATCCTCTGAAGCTCCCAGTTGATGAATTGGAGAGAAAACGATGAAGTGGTGGATGTCTTAAACTACGTCTCACGCTGCTTTGTCGTTCAGCAAGAACTTGCTCGTCTTCAGTCAAAACATTAGCAAAATCAACTCCTGAGTTAACTAGCTTAGACCACGAGCCCAAACCAGCATTTTCACCCTGTATTCAGAATTCAATAGTAATGAAATCTAATGGAGAATCTATAAATTCAAACTCACAGCTTTAAGGATAAGAATTTGATTCGCAGATTTCAAAAATTGCAATTGATGAGTAACTAAAACACACACTTTATCGCTGAGATAGCCATTGATGCACCTACAAGTACGAATAAACGTGTTCAAAATTCTAATACGTACATTAACTATTCATATAAATACTTGTAAAACAAATGTCTGCCAACGTGTGTATCCACAGCACTCAATGGGTCGTCTAATAAATATATATCCGCGTCCAAATAAAGCGCTCTAAAATAAAAAAAATTTGATTAATCAATACAGTTGCACTTAAAATCCAATTTCTAAAAGTAAATACCTTGCTAAATTAACTCGAGCCCTCTGACCTCCACTTAACGACACTCCTTTCTCTCCAACTAATGTTTTATCCTTAAACGGAAGCTGTTTGATGTCCTGAATATTAAAAGATGTGTAAATATCTCTATAAAAATTAAAAAATGTATAACTTAAACTTGCCTTATCCAGAGCGCAAGCCTTAAGCACTTTTTGATATTTTTCTTCACTATAAGGTTGTCCAAATAAAATATTATTTCGTATACTGGATGAAAATAGCCATGGCTCTTGCGAAACGTATGCAATTTTTCCTTTGATTCTTATGTTCCCCGACTCAGTAGGCAACTCACCCAACAGAGTCATTAGCAGAGACGTCTAGAGAAGATTCAAATTCAAATTATTTGTTTATATTCGATAAATGTTGTTGATTTGATACTCAAACCCTAAGCTGAGCACAAACAAAGAGCGATAACATGACGATGCCGATGCTGGAACAAACATAAAGCAAACACAAAGACAAACACAGACACAAAGCAACAATATGCACTGACAAAATTACAAATAACAAACACAAAAACGTCCTCCATTCTCCCTATAAGAATACCTTTCCAGCACCAACTGGGCCAACTATTGCTAATAGTTCTCCTGGTTTAACGTTCACGCTGATGTTGCGCAGTGTAGCCCAACTATATTCCTGGTCAATTTATAAATATTGTACGTAATTATTAAGAATTAAAATAGATTTTTACCTTGTTCCAAAATGCAGTCACTCTATCAACCCAAATTCCACACTCTGATAATTTAGGTCTCACATTACTTCTGTATACTGAAGATGCTGCATCCTTTTCTTCAAGGATAAGAAATTCCTGTTTATGAAATAAATTGATAAAGTCAAAGTGAGTAAAAATTGAACCTTTGTGATTTATTTTTCTACCTCGAGCCGTTTGATTGAAACTAGAGTCTCCGCGCCCTGCGCGATGGCGAATGGGAAGAGAAGTGTCATGATCATACGGATGTTATTGTATAAAGCGACAGTGACGAAAACTTTTTCAGCTGTTAGAGAGTTGCCAGAAAGAACGTACGTGAGGAAAGTTAGGAAAAGGATTAATTTAGAAGATGTGAAATAAATAGCAATGTTAAATGCGCGATAATAAGATGTTTTTGTGATGACACCCATTTCTCTCCTGTTGAAAGTTTACATGTGACTTTATTATGTTCTCGTTACTAGTTTGCTTAAATTAGAACCTTCTAGCGTTTTCCACAGCTTCGGAAAAGGGATTTTCCCAAGTATACATTTTAATGATTCGCATGCCCGATACAATTTCATTCATAATTCTCACTCTTTCGTCAGTCAATTCGGCAACTTGTAACCTAAAAATGACGCAAGTCGTTTTACATAGATTTTAAAAGAGAAAAAAAATTTACCTGAGTTTTGCAAATATGCTCCCCATCCATCCTTGTAAGGGAACAAAAAGCAAAAGAATCAAAATTCCTGCTAAACATGACGGACCTAACATCCACCATAAAATTCCAACGGTTATGATTGTTTGGATTGGTCCAACCCACAAATAGTGCAGATATAGAATGGACTGAAATAGCAAATTAAAAAATAATCTATTAAAACCTGCGTTAGTCAATTTTGTTTTACCTGATCAAATCTGTTAACATCATTCGACAATAAATTAACCATTTGACCAATAGTAGTTTGTCCTAGAGCAGCTTGACTAAGTCTTATTGCCTAGTAAAATCGTACAATGAAATATGATTCATTCCAACAGCACCAAATTATACTTTTCTGTAAATGAGGGAACAACAGGCTACACGAATTTGCATCGCAGTGTGTTGAACACCGAAGAAATAGGGATGATGAGTTAAAGGGAAAATACCGGAACATATTGCAACTCCAGTTGCGTATAAAATCGCTTCTGTTGAAGTCGTGTCCGAACCCGGTGTAAAATAACGAATTAATCCCCCCAAAAATATTGGTTGTACGATTCTTGTAAAGCATTCCTGGAGATAGAAACAAATTAATATTCATTTCAAATGTTCTTCGCGTAAAAACTTACTTCAAAACAGCAAGCAAGTCCGACCAACATGAATTTAATGAAAAAGCATTTAATCAAAGCTGTTCTTAATTTGGCTTTGTCGCCTAAAGTTTGTTTTTGTAGTTCTTCTTCCCATTTTCTAAAATAAATAGATTTCGAAAATTAATAGTTCTTCAGCATCCCGCAATGTGTCGCGCCTCACCTTTGAAGTCGATTTCCGAGCATTTCAGACGAGTCATTTTTAGGTATACGGTACAAGTCAGTTACATCGAGATCTTTTTGATAACCTTTTTTAAAGAGAGGATTAAGCCACCTGTAAAACAGCAACAAAAAAATGTTCAATTTAAAATTTTAATTTGTTTTTTGTTGAAATAATTCGTATTTCCTTCATATAACGTGGGCAGTGTCTTTCAATATGTCAATTAACAAGGAAGAGGAAGTGTTTTCGTTTGATTTTATGTAGTAGACAGGTCAATCGCATCTTCCTCAAGCGTGACTGCTTAAAGAACAGTTAGTAAGTTTCGCTTGAAGCAGCGTCTTCCGATCTTCCGTGTTATTTTGCTCAACAGTTCATGCAGCGAAGCGCACCCGGGCGGAACCATCGTGAATGGAAAGTTGTTAAGAACATTAAGACTCAGCGGGTTACTAGAAAACTATACTTTTCATTGGTCTAGCACTAGCAGCCAGCGGTTTAATTGGTTTAATTGATTTGTAATACAAAAATATTGGGAATGACATAAATTTATTACGTTAAAGGAAAAAAAAAAGTAGTTCTAATAATCATTTTTAGCATGTCATGGACAAATGATTTTCTGTATATAATTTTTTTTTTGTTAAATAAAAAAAGATCTAAATTTCATGAAAATAAGTGTCGATTTTGCAACTGGTTTAATTCATTCTTCAGTAAACTAATTGCAAATAAATCGGAATGTAGGCTCGATTAATTTTTGAACTAATTTTGGTATCAAGGTGATATCATTGCCTCACATGAATATTTCTTCGATATTTACATCCCACATTAAGAGCCATTAATTTAGATCAACAATTTGTAAATCTATTTTTTTTCTTTTGAATTATGGTGATGAATATTTCGCAATTTAAAAAAGAAAAAGAAAAAGAAAAAAAAATCTTTCATAGGACTAAAAAAAACGGAGAAATAGAAAGTCTTACCAGAAAAAAAGTTTGCAAATTGGATTTGCAGAATCCACCGGATTTGTCTCCTGACAAAGTGTTGGTTCGTTCATGACGAGCTGAATTCCAAGTGATATTTACCGTATTTACTGCTAAATCTCTATTGTTTTCGCTTGTAGATGGAGCTGCATATCAGTCGGCAACAAAAGTCAAAGTGAAGTGAGTCAAAGTCAGTAGGGGGAACGAATAACTTTCTACTTTTTAAAGAGGGTCATTCTGCATTGCGTCATGGGCTTACCCGTCCACCAACAGCCAATTGTGTATGTGGACGAACACCACGGACGGAATAGTGTGCACGCGCTTTCGTAATGAACTCCAAGGCCGTAGCCCCGAGCCACTGACCGAGAGAGTGGGCCACAAGTACAGGTACCAAGACACAAAATCATCGGTATTAAAGAAAAATGTATGAACAAACAAAAAAACACGAAAGAAACGATTAGTTAAAAGTGTCAACAACTTTTTGCTTAATGGTAATTGCAACACATTTGAACAATTTCAACGTATTGTTGTACAATTCTAAGCATTTTTTCGTGTATGTTTAACTGTGTTGATTTGAAGAAGAGAAGAGAAGAAAAGAAAAAAACCAGTTTCTCATTTTGTTTTATCGATGATCGTCATAAACTTAATTTGATTTGACAATTGCGGCGTAACACATAAACTGTACTTGTTTTGACGGACAATTAACCGAGCTAGCAGGTTGGTTTAGCATTAATTGCGACACATATAACAGCAATTATGAATTCACGACGGCAATGTTTGCTTTTTCAAGCCCGGTCGTTGACCCTAATCAAACCTTTTCACTTCCACTTTCACGTCCTGATAAAAGAGGACAAATGAGGGGTCTATTAACTCTTTAAAACTTGTACGAGCAAAATGCAGGGAAGCCGAGATATTACATAATTGTGTACACTCTCTAAGAATGCAATAAATGACGTAATCGCCTCTTTTGTATGCATCAACTGAATATGCTGTTATTCAACAAAAAGAATTTTATTCATCGGTGAGTGTTTAATCGGATTGGCTCGTTGTACCAAGCAATACCTAGTCAATCCTTGACCTGACTCGATTTAAGTAAGAATTTGCTAACGAACAATGCACGCATCCGATAAGTGGTTGGTGAGTGGAGTGAAACCTTGACCTACATCATTTACTTCAGCATATGTAAAACTGTAAAAGGTATTTGAAGGAAACTGCCTTTGATTATTACAGAAGGTGCGAGTCAAGTTACTCTTGTTAATTCCTCGTCTAATGACAAAAACAATTGCGTAATGCTATTTAGTATAGGTTCCATTGATCCCATTGATTTGCATGTTAAAATCGGTTTTCCACGCTGGATGTAGCATAGATCAATTTTTATTTATCATTTATATTTATGGATTTTTAAAAATTCCTCACCGTTGTGTTACAGTATTAAATCAATTTAGGTCATAACCCTCAATGACCTATATTTTGACCAGAGGGCAAGCCGCACAGAACCTAACAGGGTTTGTCTAAAGAAGGCTGCAAGTTCTGCAATTATTGTTAATGTTTTTTGGTTTTTTTTTTGTTACAAAATTTCCACGTGGGTTGCTGAATGTGCAATTAAAAAAGAACAAAGAAATGTTAAAATCAAACAACTGACACAAATAATTTTTTTTTTTTTAGAAGATTAATCTCTTTAATTTTACAATAAAAAATACAAGGCACTATAAATGTCGGTTATAATTAACAAGTTCGAAAATTAGTAGACTTTAAATTTTTACTAACATAGTCCATGTTGCAATGGTAATAGGTAAATTCTACACTTGAACAAACAATCCAATAAAACACTAATCTAAATAGCACCCAAGTCTTACAGAACAAAACAACAGAATACTGTTTTTAGTCGTCTTAAGCAACTGTATATCGGTTATAATTATAATAAATGCATATAGTTATAATAAAATTTAATGTTGTCGAGTAAATCCGTCCGTCAGACATCGTCAGTTAGAAAAATCAATCAAATAACAGTTTTCTTCGGAGATGTCACATGAAGCTTTTTCAATCGTTTACGCAACTCGTTTGGAAACTTCTCGTAGCATTTCTTACACACGGGTTTCAAATCCACTTCGAAAAACTTGGTTCTGATAAATAAAATTTATTAATCGTTTTTTTCATTAATTATTATTAATTAAATCACCTTTGACTCATGGGGATGTCACAAATCGAACACGAAAAGTGATGGACGCACCAAGCCTTATTCAAGGCAGTAAACACTGAGAAATTTAAGCTTAAAATTTCCGATTTGTTATTTATAAATTGAATATTAATTTTTCTTACCGTCTCCAGAAATAACACTATTACAAACAAAGCAGAGGTTGCCAAATAACTGATGATAATGGGTCTCACAATAAGCAAGACCTTTCTTCTCGTAGTGACGATGACCCAAAAATGGTTTCTCGCATTTAGCACAAACAAAATGCTAATTTAAAAATGTTACAGATAACTAACAATTGCTGAATCATTTCTGACAATATACCTCGACGTGCCAATGTTTGCCAAGAGCAGTTACTACGCGTTCTTCGATCGGACGTCGGCAAGCGCCACAAATTGGAATTCCCATTTTGTCGTGGCAACGAAGGCAATACAGATCGCCTTTAACTTCGCGCGCATCAACATTCAACTCAACACCACACCCTGTACAATTAAAATGGTAAGGATGGTAAGCTTCACTCCGATACTTGATATGACCGTCTTCAATAATGGCACTGAGAATAAAAATAATAATAAAAATGATATTTTCGCATCAAATAATGCACATATTTGCATTTTTGGTCTAAGGACTTACTGACACTTGTGGCAAACATATTTCCCACTTGCTTCTGCTTTCACTTTTGCATTGCAATCGTGGCATAAAGCCCTAAAACAGAGAAAAAAATATTAAAACCACTTTTTTAAATTTGTGGATGCGTAATACCTGCCCGCGTTTTTCATAAACCCTTGATCAGCCAGTGTAATATGGCACAATTCGCAGCAAAAACATTGCGGATGCCAATTATTATTCATGGCTTTAATAACCCGACCGATAATAAACTCACCTAAACGTGTAAACAAAACAAATTTAACAATGGAGAAAAAAAAAATATCGTTGAGAAAAAATATTCACCGCAACTTCCACAACACGGTGCAAATAAAACATGGAAGTCATGCTCGCAATATTTGCGGCCTTCAAACTGTTAAATTAAAAAAAAAAAATTATTTCAAAATTTTTATAAAATCATGCCAACCTAATTATTTTATTACCTCGTAAAAAATCCCTTCGGGGAACGGACGAAAACATTGCACACATCTGAAAAAATATTCGAAAAATTAATAAAAAATTTAGAAATTTAACTTTTTTTTAGTTCAATATAAATAAACCTACACGAAACATTGTTGATGCCACACCTCGCCCGCAGAATTAACGATTTTCTCGTGATGATCAAAGCCTTCCCCGCATCGGGAGCACAGCATACTACCAACAGACATATTTATACTGGAAATGGAAAAAAAATCAAAACAAAGGGTTAGATGACTGCCGAAATACCTGCGCATCGTGTCGTTTAATTCATTTAGTATTAATTGGTTCTGATTCCGTCGTCGAACAAATAAAGCGCTCGAACCTAGGTTCAAATTCGAATCTGATTTTAACATTAAACTCATTATTATTACTTTTTTTTTTAAACTAAAAAAAGACCATTCGACAGATAAACCATTTTAACGAGACGGGAAAAAATGTAATTCTTTCTTATCACTAAATATCAAAGTCCAGTTATTTTAATTCGTCATGTGCTTTGCTCGTCATTTTAAAGTTACGATGACTTACGGTGAGTGAGTAATACAGATGTACAGTATCTAATCTTTCAATAATTCAACGTACCCAGGCATTAAGAATATTCTTGGAGTTTCACTCAAAATACTTTCGTCAAGCTGGATTGACGTCTTTTTTCTGGGCGTTGGCGCAGTTCTCGAAACAACCTGGGAATTTGAAGAAAAAGGTTAGTAATAACAAGGATGCAAGTACAAACAGATGGAAAATTACCAGTAAAATTAATTTTGGGATAATAGGTTTGCTTGAAATTTTGTTTGTTAAGGAGCAATATTTGTGTGCAATTACTATTAAGGCAATGGAAAAAGGCGTTTAAATTATGATTAACCTCATTTGTCCGTAAATGGACTTCCAACAACAAATCCGGAAGTCGTCGCCATCTCCGTTGAGACGATGTAGAAAAAAGTTGTTTATTTTTTATTTTAAAAATGTGTATAAAGCATACATAAACAAGAATTATATTTTTATCTTATTTTTTAAATTAACTTGAGTAGCTTCGATAAAACATCAAAAATGGAAACTTATAAATTCAGCCAATGGTAAACAAGTACTTTTCCAAGCGCAATCTAAAAATACCTTTCCTAATCCTAATCGCGTTTAATTTAAAAATTTAAACCAATAAAACGCAATTTTTATTTGCTTTTATTTCTTTTCCTCACGCAATGTGAATAGACAAATAATCAGATCAGATCAACCCGATACAATATTGAGAATATCAGCCATAAATTTTAAAAACGGCGCCAATTGATCACAAAGGATTTGTTCAGAAACAAGTTGAAAATCTGTCCTATCTATAGCCACAAAAATTGCCTTGGAGATTCGGCTTCGGTTTGTTTGGGTTTCATGATTTATCTGTAAATTCCTCTCCTATGTTCCCATCATATTTCAAGGTGCATTTTAACATGCCCGATCGCGAATTGCAAACAAAACAATTAACACTTTCTTCTTTTAGATGTGCGCATTTAATTCTCACTGAATGACGATCATGGGTTTTTTGACGAGGAACATCCTCCAAGTCACCATTTTTATTGCGATATCAAGTCGAGCGAATGCTTCGAGTGCTCCGGCGGGTGCAGACGTAAGATTAGATGAAAAGGCGAAAACAAGCCACCGGTTAGATAGTTTGAATATACTAGTCTATGTTATACTATTGATATTAACTGTGTTAACGATATGGATGTTCAAACATCGGCGAGCGAGATATTTACACGAAACCGGCTTGGCAGTTATATACGGTGTGTTATTCGTTATTTCGAAGTCTTAGATCGGATTACAATTTTTTTGTTACTTTATTTATCATTTTTAGGCTTGATCGTCGGAGCTATTATAAGATATGCGAGTGAATCATCAGAAATTGTTCATATGAATGTAACGCCTCAGTCGTCTAATGCCTCATTGAATTCTAACATATTACCCGATTCACTATGGCTTCAAGTGTCGACATCGCTTACAAATAAGACCTACGTTTACATTTATCGGAGCGAAATTGTGGATACGGAGGGGACCGATATTGATCAAAAGGTACACAGACGAGGAAAATAATTTTTCACACCTGTCACACCATAACTCATTAAAAATTATTATGAAGGAAAAGAAATCAAATAATATTACAATTGCACGAGGAAACTCAATTTTTATTATATAATTACACAAAATAATATTTTTGCTTTAATTTATTATTTGCTTGCATGTTTATTGTTTTCTATTAACGGGGAAAAATATATTTTTTTACATGCGTAAAGGAATTGGATCAAAAGGTAGAGAGCTTTTACTAACTTATTTCATTAATTATTACTAATTATCTATATTAAACTTCACACGCGACCGGTTGTTAATATTTCTGTTGTTGTTTTTACAGGCAACGTTTGACCCTGAAATTTTCTTCAATATTCTTCTCCCGCCAATTATTTTTGCAGCTGGTTACAGTTTGAAGAGGGTATAAATTAACTGGAATTAAATTCGTATTTATAGATTCATTTTTGTAAAGCAATTAATTTTCTTTTTTTTAGAGGCATTTCTTTAGAAATCTGGGTGCTATATTGACGTTTGCTGTGATTGGAACTACAATTTCATGTTTCGTAGTCAGGTAAACATAATTAAACAAAGCAGCTGTCTATGAATCATCCTAATCAAATTATTTTTTCAGTATTATAATTTATGGTTTCGTACAATTGATGGTATTAGACCACAGTTTTTCTTTCAATAATTGCTTGTTTTTTGGCGCACTTGTGTCTGCGACGGATCCAGGTGTGTATTAATAACCAAAAGAGTTTATAATTTCAACAGAAACAAACTGTTTATAATTAAGCATCTGTTAACAAGTTATTTTTGTCAGATTTACTCAATGTTTTTTTTTTTTTTAATTTATAAATTAGTCACGATATTGGCAATATTTAATGATTTACACGTTGATGTGAATGTCTATGCACTTGTGTTTGGTGAAAGTGTTCTCAATGATGCCGTGGCCATAGCTCTAGTTAGGTAACAAATTTCACAGCTACAACTTATAATTGAATCAAATAACACATTTTATGTTTTGACAGTGCTATTCAAAGCTACGGAACTTTGTCCAGCTCATCAGATTCCGGCTCCATGGAAACAACTGCGTTTTTTAAAGCTCTCGGAAGCTTCTTGGGTATCTTTTTTGGATCTTTACTCATTGGATCATCAATGGGGTGTTTTACTGCTCTTGTATCCTTTGAATTTAAAAGAGAAAAAATTATATAATTGTCGATTAATCTTTCTTAACATTTTAATCAGTTGACTAAATTTACTAAGCTCCAGGATTTTCCTCTTTTGGAGACCGCTTTATTTTTTCTAATGTCGTACAGTACGTTTTTAATTGCGGAAGCGGCTGATTTAACCGGTATAAAAATCGTCATTTAAAATTTAACTCAATTATTGTCTTCTAATTAAAAAAAAAATATTGTTTACAGGTATCGTAGCGGTCTTGTTTTGTGGTATATGTCAAGCTCATTACACGTACAATAATTTATCAACCGATTCTCGTTCGAGAACGAAACAAATTTTTGAACTACTTAATTTTCTGGCCGAGAATTTCATTTTCTGTTACATCGGCGTTTCCATGTTCACTTTCCAGAAACACAACTGGAACGTTGGATTCATTCTCGCTTCATTTGTATCCTCCGAACTAATTTGTTACGTCAATTTTAACGCGCAATTTTTAAACTTAACTTCATTTTAGCTGGCAATAGCAGTAGGGCGCGCATTAAATATTTATCCGCTTGCCTTTTTATTAAATCTTGGCAGGAATCCAAAGATCCCATTCAGTTTTCAACACGTGTTGTTTTTCTCTGGTAAGTTTCAAACAACATGTCGTAGTGTAATTAATAAATAGTGTAACAATTGTAGGTTTAAGAGGCGCAATGGCGTTTGCTCTTGCTATTCGAAATACCGAATCCAACGCGAGGCAGACATTTTTAACCGCCACATCCATTATTGTTATAGTGACTGTAATCGTATGTGGTGGTTTATCCACGCAGTTGCTCGCATGGTTAAAAGTTCCGTAAGTAATTAATGTATAGTTTAGGTCTAAATTTACCTATTCCAGTCTAGTTGTGAATTTATTAACACAAACTAAACTGGAATGTGATTTTGATTTACAGAGTTGGAGTTGACGACGATCAACATGAATTGCAACAGTTTTCGATCGTGCGGACTGTAAATATGAAAATTTGCTTCCAAGTTGGACGCGTATTGACACTTTGCATTTTATTTTCCAGAGTTCAACATCAGAAGTCACTCGACCACCGGAGAATAAAGTATATGAGAAAGCTTGGTTGATTCGGATATGGTATAATTTCGACATAAAGTATCCTTTACCGAACTAGTAAATCAGAACGAGCGAAAAGCTTGCACAAAAACACCTTAATTATTCGTCAGATACATGAAACCATTTCTCACGCACAGTCGTCCCACTCTGCTCGAAACCTTACCCGTGTGTTGTTCACCAATTGCACGCTTGCTCACCAGCACGCAACAACTTTCCCAAGTATAACAAATTCAAAAATGCTTTTCCAACACGCAATTGCAATATTTGCTCGTTTTAGCCCGAAACGAATCGCGACGACGACTCCGACACAGACTTATGTATAGACGAAACGGAGCTTTCGTACGGCAATTCCACATCTCAACCGAAACTGGTGAGCAATCTTAAATTCGTAGGTCCCCGCTAGTTCTCTGCTTCTGCTTGTTTATTATTATTTATCCATTTCAGCAGTAATTTCTATTTTTTTTTTAAAAATAATTTCATTTGATTTAAAAAGGGGTAAATGACCTTTAAGTGTAAGGCTTAAAAATTTAGTATTTGCTGTTGTGTGAGGGATGTAATTTGTCATAGGGGACGGTGAAGTTATGGTACGGCGCAACAGCAGCTCCTAAGAGTGCAGAGGAATAAGATCTGACTGCAATGTTTCCTTTTGCATGCCTCAATCTACAGGAGGACGATCCGATCCTCAGAGTGGAGGCTGTTAATTTCATGTAGCAATAGATCTTTCGATCAAAAGACTGGTATGTTAAAAACTCATATCTTGCAATTTCTTATACTAACTTTATTTTATTGTCACTCAAACAAATTATTTTCTTTTCTTGCTCAATAAATAATTTATACACGATATTGTAGTAGATTTAAGGCTTTTATTTTATTTTTTTTAAAAATAAATAAATAAACAAATAAATAAAAAAGAAAAAGGAAACTGATGAATTTTTTAATTTTTAATGTCACTACTAACTGCACCAATGAGGCAAATGGGAGTTGTTTTTTTTTTTTTTTATTAGTTGCAGGCATTCTTTTCATTTTCTTTTGTTCATTCCAAGCATGAAAATTATTCTTTCCGTGCGTCGAGGCCGAGGTACAATAGTTTGCTCTGATATTAACGAACGATACATTTAATACAATTGAGAAAAGAATGCAATTTTGCGAATTTAATTATTAGATCGAAACATTTTTATTATTTTCAGAGCATAACGTTAGAACAAGGAGACCTCGGATTGGGTGAAGACATCGGTTCTATTACAACTAGAGTTCGCATTCCCGGCCCGTCTGGTTACAACGTGTAATTTTTTTTTTCTAACGTTGTTATTACAAAAATATATATATATATATACGGTATATCAAAAAATATTTAAAAACTAAAATTGTCTTTTTTACAACTGGAATTACGTGTTAATATTTATTTGTAGCGAGCATTTTTCGACATTCCAAATTTAAATTAACTTAAAAAAAAAATGTAAATTTCACTATTTATTCATTAGAAAAAAAATGATTTTTTTGGCGAAAAATTGAGCTTTTCGATCTCAATATGATTGTTTCAATTCTAGCGTATTGTGTAAAAATGTCCGTTATAATATTTCAATTGAAAATACATTGTGTGTACTTTTTTTTGCGACTTATGTTACGGTATTCCTGTTAATGTAACGAAACAAATGAACTTGACTACAGTTAGTTTTATAGCTACTCATGTTGTAAACAACACAACTTGTGTTTTGCCGTGCAAAATGTATATAAAACTATCTTACAGAAAATGGAATGTTTTAAACGAAAGAAAAATCCCATTAAATAACTTAAAATTTAAAGCAACTGTCACCACGTGTCTCGCATATCTCACGCGCTTTTCAAACCTTCAACCGGAACATTTTCTTCGATTTCAGTCGGGTATTGAGTTTTCATTTCTTCAGTTACTTTGAACATTGGACCATGACCCGGTACTATGTATTGAGCTTTCCGAAGAATCCTATTTCGATTTTTTTCCTGAAGTTTTGGGTTTTCGCTACCTGCAATTTCTCGCCAGAGTGAAGGGTCGTCTAAATCTTCTTCCCGTTCGAATAAATCACCTAGAGAACAAAAATATCAAATGAAACTGCTTTGCGCGCTAGTTATCTGCAAGTTTTCCGTCCACTATGTGGTCTTAAGCTTACACTGTTGTTGTTTTTTTCATTTTATTTTATACTTACCAACGATTGCAACTATTCCCAACATATCGGTTTGTACAAGCACACTGACATCAGAACCCGTATGCCCGGGAGTTGGAATGACTTCAACTTGATCATCGATGACGTAAGGCATATTCTAAAAAGAAATCAATATTAAAAAAAACCAAATCAATAAATACACTTTGTGAAACGATTAATTCAATTTTTACCATTTCAAACGGATGAATGTAATATTGATCTTCGTGACAGACACTATAACCAATAATCTGCGTTGCTTTCGTAAATAAATTCAAATTCCCGATGTGGTCCGTGTGTCCGTGAGTACAAACAACATACGTGATATCTTCGCACAGCAAGCCATGTTTCTGTAAAGCTGAAATACAATAAATTGCTGTTAAGTACGCATAAAATTTCTCACAAAATTTATACCTTTAATCAATACTTCCTTATCCCACGGCGACAATGTGTCAACCAATATATTTTTTGGACCTTTGATCAAAGTACTTGTTCCACGTGCCAGTACGGTTCCATTCGCAACCCTGGAATAACCTTCCTCCAGTACTGCAACTTGATAACTCATTTTAATTCGTAACGCGACTAAAATTCTATGTTTTTCAATACAGTTTGGCAATATTTTTAAATTATGCCCCAAGATCCATACTTCAAATTATTAAAGTAATGAATTTACAATAAATACCAGTAAAACGGTAAAATATAAATTCGCAACCTTGAGACTCGCAGTTAAAACTCTTCAAACCACGAAATTAACCCACTGCAGTCTCGACCAATCGGAGCCCACCACTTCTAGTGTTTCCGGTATTCCATAGCGATAGCAACCTGAGTTAGAGGATAGCTCGCTAAATTTGGCACATGCGTCGTTCAACAGGAAGTGAAGTGGTTGTAAAATCGGTGCTACAGTACGCGCATTCATTTCCACCACAAACTTTGAAAATATTCGATACTCCTTCAAGAACACAAAAAAGTAAGCGATTGTTTTCTTCTACAGAACTCTACACAAATCACAAAACAAACATACGAGGTTAAGTCACGATGGTCAATTGGCATCGTGCCAATACTGTAAAAAATAGTCATTATTTAAATTAAAAAAATTTCTGTTTAAAAATCCCTTGAATATTTCCAGCGTGTAAATGATTTCGCTATAAAACGATGGAAAACGTTGGCAAGTCACATCCGGTTCTACAAACCGATGGAAAGAACGAAGGCGAACGACAACAAGCGGAGTTGTCTCACCTCTCAACCGACTGTTCGCATCATGGTCGCTCATCGCGGTCGCCGCAGCCCCCGCGAACCACGTACACCGTTAGTATACCGCTAATATACCGCTAATACCACGCTGAAACTGTACCAAACCTAAATCGATTCGATTCTTGAACGACAGAGCTCACTCAGGCCGACTTTAGCAACGAGGCCTATCGCGCCCGCACCAATACAAACCGTCACAGCTTTAAATTTGCAATCGGCCGTCGCACCAGCGCAAACTTTTATCTCAAAATCCGGTAAAATTCGATTTCCGTCTTTAGAATATTAAAAAAACATAAAACAACACGACTTTTTTCACGTTTCAGCTTGTCATCCTTCAGCGCCGATGCCAACTATGACAGTCCCGGTATCATCAGGCACAATGGCGTCTATTATTCGACCAACGCATCCACTGCAAGGCTCAATAACCCCCACACACATTCCCCACGCTACGATTACCACGTCGTACTCGAGCCATGTTCCGCGTGGAGCTGCAGCGGTTGCTAGCATCACGCCGCCACGCGCAGCCGTCGCGACTCCGATAAGAGCTATGCATTCGCAGCCCACGACGATTCCTATATCGAGCGTGGTGCGTATAAATAAAGGACACGGATGTTGTTTGTTGTTAGTTTTTAATTGATGTTTTTGTTAATCAACAGCCACGTTGTTCGGCTATTCGCGCGTTACCAGTGACAACTTCGGTTCCTTCTAAAATGGCTCAAGCGTCGTTGATGAATGATCCGCTCAGACCGCGCGGGATAACGGGAGGCGTTGCAACTATTCAAGTCGGCGCCCATTTACGACAGAGTGATCAAATCATTCGGACCAGTGTGTGCGGAGTGGCGACTAAACCCGTTCATGTGTCGCAGCCTGTTGTGTCCACCATCCAACAAGTTCGTATTTGAAGATTTTTGAAATATCCTTTTTTATTTTTTTATTTTTTTGTTTTGTTGTTGATTTTTTAGATACCCGAGAAGGGTTATTACAAACCTCACTTGGGTACAAACATGAGCGTAGCGTCTTCGGTCGTTATGCCTGTTCAACAGCATTCTGCACTGGTATCGACTGCACCAACTGGGGCGGCACCGCCAGCCGCTCATTCTCTCGCATTGACATCGCCGCAATTGGTTGGGACAAAAACGCAGTTGCAGCTACCACCGCCCGTTATGTCCGTGCAAGCGGTTCACACTGTATCGCCGCTGAAAACTCAACCGACGCAGCAACTCGTGTCCGTGCCTACAGTGACGACCAAACCGAGTATGATTTTTCACAATTTAACGCACAATTGACAATTGTTATAAAATATTTTAATTTTTCCGTTAATTTTAGGCATTACGATTCACGGGTCACCGCATTTGACAACAAATATGACTCCGGCGGTGCCTAGAATGGCGAATGCTGCTTCAATTCCAGTTGGTAAATAATATTATTTAAAATTGTTTACATTTTTTAAAAATTGTAATACTATATTTCAGCTAAAGTTCAGCCACTTTCCATGACAACTCGAACTAACTTGGACGTGAGTGAAAGCAGTAACACGTTAAATTTGTTCGTGCCTTCGCATCATCCGACACAAACAAACCAAGCGCCTGCGACTGGATCTGTTGGAACTGCGAGCGTCGTGCTTATGGAAGCGCAGCATACCTTACCAACTTACATTTACGAAACGTACCAAAACACCATTACTATGGCGCCGTATGGTGGAGCTCCCGCCACATTTTCAACATTGCAACCAGGAAGTGCAATTCGATGTAAATAAGTATTAAAAAAAGTAAACAAATTGAGTTTTTTAATGATTTTTGTTTAGTACCGTCTCATCCGAGCCAGAACATAACTGCTGCCGTTCAAAGTGCATCACGATCCGCATCTGTGAGCCCAATAATGGTCGCTGTGGAGCCAGGACGTTCGCTGACGTTGCACACGAGTTATCCCAGCACTGCGGAAAGTGAGATTTAAAAAAAAAAATTTTTTAAATTTAATAATAATTTAATTTTTATTTTATTTTTATTTTCTAGCACTAGTGACCACCTGCGAACCAATTACAAGCTCGGTATCTTCTTCGATCCACGCAGTAAACAGTTCTGGAACATATTCTGGATCCCAAAGTGGAAATTGTAACCCAACTTCGTCAGTATCGTCGTCTCCGAGACCAAGTATTTTACGTAAACGAACGAGCGAAGGGTGAGACAGCGATAGAATGAAATAAAAATAAATATTTAATTATTTTTTGTGATATTTTTATTCAGATTAAGTGTTGTGCGCAAGAATTTGATGTCTTCAATGCCGAACTTGGAACCACCTACGAGTCCGCATCCCGATTCGAATTTAAATAACGTTTTGTTGTCCGCTCCCTCACCAAAACCCTTGAGGTAGAAATTGATTTTATTGAGTGTTTAAACATTCAAATTTATCTCTATTTACATTGACAGTGAACAAAGTCGGGAAAATGGTTTGAATCGTCTGCATGACGAGAAGAATAGTGCCAATACCGTTATTAAGACAGAACCAATGGACGTTGGCGATAATCGGACGACAAATGGGATGAGCTTGGAAGCATCACCTCGCAAGAAACCTCGGAAACAACAATTGTAAACTAAAAATCAGTTTGAAACTTTGCAAAACGAAAATATTGATTTAAATCATTTCAGAACGGGAAATGAAATGGTCGAAGCGCACTCAACAGATGCTGAGGATGAATTTGAACGAGACAGCAAAACGATTAAAAAGGAAAGTCTAAAACATGAAGATGGGGTCCCATTATCATCAGTGCGTCCTCGACCTAATATTACATTAATCAACAGCTATCGCCATACTTGGAAATCTCGTCATAATCACTTCGTGCACTATTCGGACGTGAAACCGAAAGGTGATACCTATTTCTCGCGTTACAATTTCGCGTTTATTAATTAAAATGTGTTTGATAGAAGAACGGCGCACTAACATAAGCGATTTAGCGAATCAGAAAGGCATGATGCAGAAACTAAATGGCTGGAAAATTCATCATTTGTCGACGCAGCTCGATGAAGTGGTAGAATTCAACTATTTAAATATTTCGCGATTGTTTATAACATTCAAGTGTAAATTCAGGTCGATGATGAAGATGGAGTCCTCAAGAGATTAAACGATTTTTTGTCGAGATTGGAAGACTGCGATCGCCGTGATAACCGCGAATCCAATGGCGTCAGCGAATTGATTAAAGTAATTTCGCAAATTCAATTTAATCGAATTTTGAATTTTGGATTTTTTTTTTAAAAAGGGAAATTTGCAGCGATGTCGTATTATCCGTGATCAAATGAAGGAAGCCAAGCAACAAGTGTTAAAGGTCATCGATCATAAATCGCAAATACTTGACATTCTTGGAAAATACATCGCTAAAAAGCCATTAAGGAAAAAGGATAAGTTTTAGCGAAAAACGACTTTTCTTGTATATTGGATTATTATTTGTTGTAAATTTAACCCGTAGTTTCTCGTAGGTGTTGGCAACTTTAAAAATTTGTTCACGCAATTTCATATTGTTCGTTCATTTAATTTTATGTATTATATTTCACACTTATAAATGGTGTATAAATTAACGAGCCTCGATTCAGTTATTAATTTTTATTTAGTGAGAATAAATACCGCTGCGTGGCATATTAGAAATCTGACTACAATTTATCAAATTAGTTTCATCCGTTAATATTAAATATTTTTTTTCCTTTTCTTCAAGGAACACTACACTATGATTATGACAATTTTTCTTTCAAAATTTACAAATTTCACGTTTCTTTGTGGAATGTGCAAATGTGGATATGCAATTTGCTAAATTAGCACCATCTTGTAAACACTTTTGAGTTGGTTTAAACTGCTTCTAAAGCTACAAATAAATAAATCTCAAAACAAAAAGTACGTATCATTATGTACAAAGTTATCCGCAGCAGTCTCAGAAAATATTTTCCCCGCAATTAGTAAAACATTGATAACAACTTCAATTAAATCCGGCTTATTTCCGAGCCATGGCGATGCCCAACCCAATTAAACTCCCCAATGCAATGGCAACACCGCCAACTATGGCAATGCCCATTAACCCTTCTACAAACAGAAAAGATTCAATCAACATTATTTCGAATTTTCTGAATTAATTTTGGATTTTACCCTTTTCCATGCGCTTTTTAATAACCTCTTCTAACTCTTTTGCTTGACGATTTGACGGTTCGACAGAAAGTAATAAACGAATATATCTTAAAGCTGGTGTGTATTCCTTCAGTGTTTGATAAATAAATAAACAAATAAACTAACAAATTGTTATTCATGTCTGTGAGCATTTTACCCTCAGTTTGGCATTTCCGATCGCCAAGTAAAAGAGGTAATCTCGTTTTGCTGTCTCGTCACCATTAGATAAAAGATCTACAAAAGGAAAGGAAAAAATGTCGATTTTAACCCGTAATTCATTAAATATAGCTCAATACGAACCTTCTAACAAAATTATTCCTTTTTTAATGTCTACCGGATATTTACTTCGGACTAAGCACCACGAATACTCGAACTGTGTTTTAATATTAGGCTTTCCTTTTCGAAGTTGGTCGTGGTACTGTTTCTCGAATTTCTGAAAGACGATTAATAAATTAAACGTTAATTGAGTTCTATTTTGCTATATTTTGTAAAATATCTGCCGATGACAAGATGCGGGGAGATATTTACCTTTAGATCTTCTGTAGACACAATTTCATTCAATACGTCTTCCATTTTGATGCTGCAAACGTTCCATCTCGTGGTAGAATTTTGAAATTATATCAACGCCAAGTTCTAAAATAAATATCCCTTTTCTGTCATTTGTATGTTACAATATTTAAGTAAATTAAAATGCTTAATATTTTTTCAATAAAAATTATTTTAAGTAAACAAAGCCGTACACAAAGAACAGAACCGCACACAAACACGATAGAGCAGACGACTTTCGGCTGTCTAATGTTGTATAACATGGACCATGAAATAACCAAATAAATTTACATTTAGTTTATTTATTTTCGTATTTTGTATTTCTTTTTATTCCTTTATTTACTCACTTTTCCTTTTCTCTTTATTTTTATTTATTTATAACTTTTATTTCTATAAAGAAATTATATTTTTCTCAAACTGATGCCATTGCACGCAACTAAACCCTATCGCCCATAAAGATTATGTTTACTTTCGAATCTGTCTCGTGATTTATTGTTGAGAAAATGCTTAACAAACAAAGATGTATAAAACATAATAATACCAACCGCGGAATCACGCGCTACAGCAACGTGCAATCTTTTACTCGTTCTTTCAGTTGCGTGGATCGTACGAGTGACAACGGCTTGCATTTGCTAATGTAGTTTTTGTAGAACGTTCCACACATTTCAGCCTAAAAGTGATTCAAATCAATATTTTATTTTTATCTATTCGTTTCAAACAATGCGGACGTTACTGTTTGTGCTGCTTGGTTTAAGTAATTAAATTTCGTAGGTTAAAAATAACTTAAACGTCTTTAATTTAAAAAAAAAATATTTTAGTTGCTGTATCTACATGGGTTTCAACTGCAGAAAACCATGATCAAAACCCATCAAACGGAGGTAAAAATAAATAAAAATATAAAAAACACTTGGAATGAAATTGGAATGAAAGAAATTTTTGTTCTAGGACTAAGACTGAAGCGAGAACCTGCAGCAGCAACTGCTGTGGCCGGAACTGGAGGCCCCGGCGGCGGCAACGGGAACGTGACGGACGCACCGGACACTCCTCCTCCAGAGCCTCCCACCGACCCTCCCCAACAGGCGACGACGGGGGATGCTGGTCTGCCCATTATAAACGGAGCTTTGATTTGCATCGGGTTTGTTACAGCTGTACTGATGATAGCTAAAGAAGTGTGAAGCGGAAGATGTAAATATTGCAATTCCGAAACGAATGTAACAACTTTGTTTACTTTGTTAATGATGTTGAATGGTTATTAAAAGTTGCTTATATATATAACATCTATATTGTTGCTTTGTTTATTTGGCAAATGGCTCTACAGCAGCTATGTTGTCTATAGGAGCTCGCACATAAAATTGATCAATTAAATAAGGATTTTTTTTATTTAAATTCTGTGGATAATAAGCATAATTTGCTATTAGTTCACTAAAATTATTATTATACAGATCCTTTACAAATATACAACAAAAATTATACACGCACGGCTGGGAAAAGTCCTCCATTCCACAAAAGTAAAACAAAATATTTGGTAACTTTAACCCATTGTGAATATCAAACAAAATAAAATTGTTCATTACTAAAAAGACGAAACAAATAAACAAAAAAGAACACTTAATAAATAATGATACATGTTAATATGGCAATGTTAGACAATTCCATTCGGGAGATAAACAGTAAACTATAAATGAGTACAACAAACTGAAATCCAACGACTAAACATTCGATATTTTGTATTTGTTTAAAAAACGACCATAAAAGGAAACCTGCTTCGTTTGCATTTATTTGACTAGACAAATACGTTTGTATTCATCTTCACTTGCAATATTTCTTTCTTTTATTCATCTTTTTTTTTTAAAGTAATTTATTTATATTTACAGCAATAGAACAAAAGCTTTTTCAACTTAAAAGTAGTAATAATAATACTACACCTCTGGAAACTCAAATATCGCGTTGATTTAACAATCTTACTAATAGTTTTACCATCAGAGAAAAATAAATAACAAAAAAAATAATATTTTCTTTCTTTTTTTTTCGATTAACATTAAAGATCCATTTATTCATTTATTTAATAACTAGCAAATTATATTCGGTCATTCGCTCACATTTACGCATAAAACAAGTTATATCACATTTAAACGGAAATAGTAAAGAATAATTGCTAAAAATTATTTCTAAAAATTATTATCAGTACCTCTTTACGTTATAATCAATTTAAAAACCAAAAATTGATCTCGCAACTTAGTAGATATAGTATCACTATTCAGATTAATAATTCACACAAAAATTTAATTTAAAAAAAATTCTTGTTAATAAAATAACCAAAAAAAAAGAAAAAAAAAAGAGTAGACAGAAATAATAATAATAATGAAAAATATAGTGTCACTCTCCTATTTCTCACGTATTTAGTTTCACGTTAACGACTGCAAATTTGTACACATCTACTAATCAAAGCGCTACTATTCAAAGAAATGGATTACTCGAATTACTCCTGGGTGGAATCGAAGCTGGATTAACCTGCTAAACATAAAAAACATTCGTATATTAACGATTAGAAAAATTAGACAAATTAGAAATACGGTAAATACCATAAATGGATTTCCAGCAGGCGTTTGCCATACATATTGCGTCCCAGGAAGAGATTTAGTTGGTGCGAACGAATTCGATGATGAATAAGGAGTTTGTCCTTGACTTGGATTCATGTTAAAATTCATCCAACCACCAGTAACGGGGCCCGCTGTCGGCCAAACAGCGTTGGTTGTGGGCTGCTGTGTTGGTGGGAAACCTCCGTTCTGTACGTTATTAAATTGGCCATTGACAGCGGGAAAACCGCCGGTATTAGAGGGTGGAGAATTAACAAACTGGCCGAACGATCCTGCGTTGGATTGAGGTGTGTGGAACCCCGCAGCAAAAGGATTACCTATAATTAAAAAAAAATATCAATAAAACACTTAAAAAATTAACCAATTCTGAACCTGTTGCAAAACCTGACGGTGGAGGCTGAGTAGGAGTCCATGCTTGTTGGTTATTTGGAGAAAAGGGGTTCGGGGAACCTAAAAAACAAAACAAAAAAACATTAAATACGCAATTTAAATTAATTTTCAATTTTTTCTTACTACCGGTACTGATAAATCCACTTGACGGAGTATTGGCTGGAGTATTTCCGTAGCCAGTAGAAACGTTACCGATACCATTTACATTCCACGTAGGAGGAGCGCTATTCTTGCCTATTTAAAAAAAAAAATTAAAATTTTATTTAAAAAAAAATTTATTTTCCTTCAAATATTACTTTCCCATTCCGGAGGATTAGTGTTGGCATTACTGGTACTATTAAACAAATTATCCAAATCAGCAAGGGCGGCATATTTGTCTTGAGCTGGAGCCGATACAATCGAGGACGACGAGGATTGCTGTAAAGTATTCGTGGTGGACGTCGTGGCCGAGGTCGCGGGGGCCGCCAAAGAGCCGGGAGATGTCGCCGGTGCCGTTCCACTCATTGCAAAATGAGCAAACTGACTGCTCGCACTGGCCGTGCTCATAGGAGTGCTTCCCACCGACGGTGGACTGCTCATGGTTCCTGTAAAAACAGAGGTGGCAATGGACAATGTCGAGGAGGAGGACTGCGGCACGTGATGGTCAGTGCTGCTGTTTCTTTCTAAGTCTGACATGGATTGACAGCTGGTAGATTTAATTTCGCTGATATGCGCCAACTCCGAATCAAATTTCGATAACGGAGGAACGGAGTCGTCAAATGACTGCCATGTTTTCGGCAAGTTAGGTCGAGGAAAGGAAAGAGAGTGAGTGTTTCTGAGCGATGACTTCGCGTGAGGTCTTTTCAAAATGAAGGTATTTTGGGACGGGTTGTGCAAAGAGATTTGTGTGAGGCTTGAGGAGTGTGACTGAGATCTGGGTAAGGATTCAACAGCAACTAAAAATCGAAGAAAAAAAAGATAGAAAAAAAAAGGAAAAAATATGACAGGTCAACTAAAACGAAGGTTAGGTAAAGCTTAGCAGGTTTTTTTTAAAAAAAAAAAATCTAATTCAAATATTTTTACACCAGCCGCAAGTATGCAGCGTGAATTAAACAAATGCCATGTGACCTACGCTCTATTTGCGACGTAAAACCGAAGTATTAGTTCGAAAATAATGCCTAATACGATCAAAACACTTAAAACTATCGTTTTTTTGCTTTACCGGAAGAATTGAAGTTTTCAAAATTGGCAAAATTCGCAGTTTGACCCGAAGAGCTATTAGCCGACGCAAACGGATCACCCGAAAATTCACTCAAGAGATCTAAGGACGGACGATGCGTATTATTCTGATGGCTACTTGATAAACCAGGATTTGACACCGAGGTTGCGAGTGTCCTGTTGTGTCCCGTCTACAAAACGGAAGAAACGAATACATATAAATATTTTTTCACATTTTTGTTTTTTTGTTAATTAATTAATTAATTGATGAATTTTTTTCATCCGATTTTTTTTTTTAACCTATTCGACCAGCACCTGATTATTTTGCACTATTAACGGCTTCACTGCGTAATTCACTAATGCTGTCAAAGGCTTCACTTCTGGTACAGGTGTTGTCGGTGTGCTCGCGACGGGCGAAGGAAGCACCTGGTTTTTAGGCAACATGCTCGGATCGACGTACCACCGTTTCCGTTCGTATTTCTGTATCATAAAGTCTTTGATACGTTGCTCGTCCTTTGATTCCGGTTCTACTATGCCCCGTGAGTCATGGGTGCCAAGCCACACCCTTCGGCAATACTTAAAAATAAAAAAATTTCCAATTAATATCAAATCGGCTACACGCGATTAAAACAAATTCATAATTACCTCGTTTCCTTTGCCGCGAATAAATTCGATTTCTTCAGGTGTAAAACTCGTCATGGAAATTGACTTGACCCGGTAAGGTGGATTCAAACCACGTCTAGAATTTCCAAACAAAAACAAACATTAACATTTCCACTTTTACAAAATATGCGCTTGGTATTAAATTTGAAAAATTCAAGTTGACGGTTAATTAGAAACTAGTCGGTGCGGCGGGTGTGAATTATATAAGAGAAATCGATGAAGCAATCGTCGAATAATCGTACAGATTAAATCCATTTAAAGATTCCTAGCATTTCTTTAGTATTGTAGTTTAATTCCTGACTATTTTCCTTCTTTATTATTTTTATTTCTCGTTTCTTGCAGCGTCCACGTCGCCTTCTGACCGCAACCTCAAAATTAGTTGCGCTCAATTCGGCCTTTTGGTTTGGCGTAATTTACGTTTTGTTCAATTAAAAGAGGCAACGGAAACTGTTAAGTGGCAGTTGGCTTATTCGCCCTCAAATGCGTCGACAGCAAAGTTATATTATGGAGGCTTTTTCTACATAGGCCTAGTGTAAATTATCAAATTAAACTCACAATATCCCACTGCACGATGTACAAACAAAAGAACCAATAGTCATATTAATATAGGTGGGTCCGCGTTGATGGCAGTCGAAACATTGTTTATTATGAGGCTGGGAACCCAATTCGCGGAGGATTTTAAGGTGCTTCTCATCTTGTCGCCTCTTGTTGGCCGCCATTTTGCCCTCTTAATAGGGTTGGTCAATTAGAAACTGAGAATAACACGAGAGTCAAATTTTTTAACACGAGAAGTTCGAAAATATTCCCAGAATTTATTTGAAATTAAAAATAAAATGTTTTTATTTGTACAGCTGTTATCAAATCTAAAAGTTTTTCAGTATCTTTAAAGTCAAAGATCACGTTGAGAACTCACGATGATGTCAGAAAATTTGCAAAAAGTTACACGATGAGGATAAATAGTGATGCTTTAAAAGTTAAAGTTTATTTTTAAGTTTTAATTTTTCGTCTTCAGATGGCACGAGTGTTGCTGGAGATTATTTACACTACTCAGTTCTGACACGCAGATTTTTAGCCGTCCGGGATAAATAAGTCCGCGGTTTATTTTAATTGTTCTTGAATCGTGAATTGTTCATTCGAAACCAATCATGCTCCCACTACGCAAAATCCTAGCGGCTAATATTCATGTAAATCGCGCTGTTAATGTGGAGCGCATAATATCATGTAGGTAAGGTCAAATTTGGATCGGAATTTCTAATCTTGTGACCTCCTTCAATTAAACCAAAGATTAAAATCCAACCATCATCCACTGATAGAAGTGGCTAATTGAAAATGGCACAACTTAGCAAATGAATGAAAATATTATGAAAATTGTATTTATCACATAATGATTTATTTATAGATTTTATGCATCGTCGATGCCAAAAGAACACGAAGCACCGAAGAATCCCGAAACTCAAAAAAGGAAAAAAATCGAGTCCAAGTCATTTATGATGAATATCTTCACGGGAACCTTGCAAACGGAACAAGTGTTTCCATATCCTGATGGTATTAATGCGCCAATTTAATTTTATGTAAAAATTTAATTTTGTATTATTTTCATAATTAGTTTTAAATGCTGATCAAAAAGGAACACTCAACATGATAATTGGACCTACTGAGAAGTTTTTTCAGGTTATTAGAGTTCATTGATTTGTATCAAAACAAATTCAGGCTTTAATTAATTTCTATTCTCTTTTATTCTACAGGAAATAAACGATCCTTTTAAAAACGACGCAAACGAAGGTTGTGACGAAAAAACCACACAATCGCTACGAGAATTAGGTGCATTTGGTTTACAAGTGCCCACCGAACTCGACGGAGTCGGACTAAACAACACGCAATACGCACGAATGGTCGAGATCGTTGGAGCTAACGATTTGGGAGTTGGAATTTTCCTCGGAGCGCATCAATCCATCGGGTTTAAAGGAATACTGTTATTTGGAAACGAAAGCCAAAAGAAGAAATACCTACCCAAAGTGGCCACAGGAGAGAATTTTGCGGCATTTTGTCTTACGGAACCATCCAGTGGCTCTGATGCTAATGTAAAAAAAAAGAAAAAACTAAATCAAATATATTTTAAACCTTTCTAATAATTCTACAGTCGATCAAATCCAGAGCTGTATTGTCTCCTGATGGCAAGCATTACGTACTAAACGGCAGTAAAATTTGGATCAGTAATGGTGGAATTGCTGAAATTTTCACTGTATTCGCACAGGTGTGAAATATTTTGATTTTTTTTCTGATATTTTTATTTTAAAAAATTATTTTTTTTGGTTTTAGACACCAATTAAAGATGCCTCGGGAAATAACACGGATAAAATCACAGCTTTTATAGTTGAAAGGGGGTTCGGAGGAGTGAAATCTGGTCCCCCGGAGAAAAAAATGGGCATTAAAGCTTCAAATACTGCAGAACTCTACTTTGAAGATTGTAAAATCCCCGTAGAAAATGTATTGGGGCAACCGGGTGAGGGATTTAAAGTGAGTTGAATTATTTTAGTTTTTGTTTTGTTTTAATAATTTGCATTTTTTAGGTTGCCATGAATATTTTAAATAACGGACGTTTTGGAATGGCCGCTGCATTGTCCGGAACGATGAAAGCGTGCATTAGTAAAGCCGTCGAGTTTGCCACGACCCGCACGCAATTTGGTCAGAAGATTGAAAATTACGGCACGATACAGGAGAAACTAGCTCGAATGGTCATGTTGCATTACGTCACCGAGGTACACAAACAAATGAAATTACAATTTATTCTCGATTAACAAGTTTGCGATTTTTTTTTTTAGTCTATGGCGTTTATGGTGTCGAGCAATATGGATCGTGGATCGGTCGATTTTCAGTTAGAAGCGGCAATCAGTAAAATATTTGGTTCCGAAGCTGCGTGGTACGTTGCTGACGAAGCTATTCAAATAATGGGCGGAATGGGTTTCATGAAAGAATGCGGCTTGGAACGTGTCATGAGAGATTTGAGGATTTTTCGCATATTTGAAGGCACGAATGACATTTTACGATTATTTGTCATTCTCACAGGTAAAAAAAATAGGTATAAATCGTGAAAGGAAACTGTAATTGATATTTATTGAACGATTTAGGCATCCAAAACGCTGGTAGTCATTTAAAGGAGCTCCAAAAAGCACTTCAAAATCCAGCTTCTAATTTGGGTGTAATTTTGGATGCTGGTGCCAAACGTGCATGGAGGATGGTGGGATTGTCCAGTGCTCCTTCTCTATCTGGTCATGTACATCCAAATTTGTCAGATGTTGGAAGTTTGGTGATAACAGAAAACTTGTATACGAAAGAAGAAGAAAATGATTTTAACGATTTTTTTTCCACTGTTTAGGCCTCAAAATCGATCGAAATGTTTGGCTCGTCCGTTGAAAACATATTGATCAAACTCGGCAAGAAAGTTGTCGGTATGGTTTTCTGAAATTTTTAAAAAAAATTCAAAATTGTCAATTTTTTTTTAAATGTATTTTTTTTATTTTTATTTTTAGATGAACAGTTTTTGTTGAATCGATTAGCCAATGCGGGAATCGATATTTACAGTATGATGGTCGTTCTGTCTCGAGCCTCGCGCTCTTTAAACGATAAGACGAGCACAGCTGCTCACGAGGAAAAAATTACTCGCGTGTGGTGCACCGAGGTAATGAATATTAAATATACATAATTTTATTTTAGATTAAATTTTTAATGACTGAGAATAAATTTTTTAAGGCGTACAAAAGGGTAACTGACAATTTAGAAGAACTTACGGCGAGTGCGAGTCAGCAGAATTTCGCTGCGATGAAACAAATTTCAATAGAAGTATGTCAGAATGGTGGAATTTGTAGTGAACATCCTCTTCGTCTTTGAGTCGTTTCAGTCTGGCATTGTGTAGAAAAAGTATACATAAATTGTGGAAATTAATTATTGCACATTGAGAAACATGGAACAGTCGATTGTAACATGAATTGAATAAAAAGAGCTGTGTAGTACTAATATACAACTTTGATTCGAGATCCGAACGTGTGTCGCTAGATGGCGACAGTCAATATAAACAAGTTCCAATGGTGTTTAGAATATTTCTAGTGTTTTTCTTTTCCTTGAATGGTTATTTTAGCGCTAAGTAAATTATACATTTTATTAATGTACACACTTTAAGAATCATTTTTGTACGATTTAGTGGAAAACAAATCTTACTCACTGCAAAATCAACTCTGAAACCAGCAATAACTTATCATCCTTGCATCCCGGAGTTGTTTATTTACTCTTTGTAAGTAATTGAACGTGAATATTGACTTTGAACTTCAAACACGATACAAATTCTAGTAAAAACATATATGTTGGTCGAAACATTGATGGAAAATCAATTTCTCCTTTATCCATCAATGAATCCGTAAATTTTACGTTTACATTTATAATTTACTTTAATTAATTTGATTTTTTGTTTCGAAGTATCTTAATTCGAACAATACAGCTGAAGTTTCCGATGCAAACTTTGTACTTAACGAAAACATAGCTTTAATTATCAATAATAAAGTGGCCATTTACAATATGGCGAAGGAATCGTACAACTTTATTGAATCGAGTAATTAAATTGAGTAATTAGCTCCAGAACCAAAAAATAATATCTTATTATTCTTATTTTAGAATCCGAACACGAATTTGACCGTTTATCCACATATGCTTGTTGTAATGTGTCTGCACTGTGGTGCCAGAAATACTCCTGCATTTTAGCAGCCTATACATTAATTTCGCCCACTAGTCATAAAGATGTGTTATTCTCTTCCAACTGCTCTGAGAATAGCACACAATTTATTCGACTCAATGTGGTAAAAAATTTAAAACACATATATTTATTTATGTAGTCATTAAAATAATATTCACAGTCTGAAATATCGTCACTAATTATAATTGCATCCCTCGAATCTTTTGCCACAGTTGTTACGCATAAAAATAAACAAACTGTAGGTAGGAATTTGAGCTATACTTTCTCAATTTTTATTAATGACATTTATTAAATTCAGGCTATAGTGAAATACTATCCATTTGGAGATTTGCCTGCAGTCACAGCCTACAGAGTCAATATTTATGATAATGTTATATTGGGCGCAGCCAGTTTTCCAGGTCAGGATGATTTTCTTCTTATTTGGGCTGAATCTGCTTTATTTTACTCCATAAGTGCTGGTATTTAAAACGAATAATTTGAATACATTTCAAATGAATTTTAAAAAAATCTTTAAATTGATTTTGTTAGGTCAAATCGTATTGCCTTTAAAAATATATCACATTGATCCAGAGGAAAAAAAGATTTCTAGTGTGACTCAGTTCCAATTGAGCGGCCCATTTGTTGCGAGTATAGTTGCCTCGGAAACTTAAAAGTTAAAATCAAGCCGTTTTTTTTTAAAATATAGATTCTGCCGGCCATTTTGCTTTTCTAACATTAAATGGAGACTTGATATATGGAGAAATTTCTCTGCATACTTTTGCTTTAATGGTTTATTTTATTAAAAATTTTGATTTTTTTTTTTTTTAAAATGATAGATAATTGTAATTTTTCAGGCTAACAATATTACAGACCCTTCTTTAATGGAAGTACTATTCATCTCAAGCCGATCAGCATCAGCAGTAAAATTGCTAAGTGGGAGTGTGCAGAATGATGACTCCATAAAAATCGAAGCTAAAAATATTATAAAGAATAATTTATTTCCCGAAAATATGATGAAATGCACCGTTAGACATTGAAATATTTTACTTATTTAATTTTAATGAAAATAATTTCAGACTTCTCAATTCGAGTTATCGTTGCCAGTGGAAGATGTTTACTTGGATAAAGCAGATTCGCTCTTTATAATCGTCAAACACATTCATCAGATTGGGTTTGAACATAATTTAGCTGTGACAGTTACCATGGCAACTTCGCTAGAGCATCAAGTAAGGACACTTTCTACTCGACAAGACACAGTCACCGGTTTGACTGAAGATGAATTGGTTAGTTAATTGCAATTAATTATTAAAATTATACCTAAATTTGAAGTGTATTTAATATAGAGTATTAAACTGATGTTAAATGAAGAGTTTAAAGAACAGCACAAACCTGGGTTGGAAATACGAAAATTGAAAATAAACAAAAAATCGATAAAATTAAATTGTTAATCTTTATTTACAGAATGAGAGATCATCCCTTGTCGGTAAACCGGGTCCACATTTACGCCTCGAAAGAGCCTATTGGCTGTGAGATGCGAGTACACAATGTCGCGCACGTCTCTATCGGCTGCCCTGCACGACGCCGACTTGTGGTGAAGAACAACCAAGAGTATGTTTATCTCAATATCCATAAATTAACACCGAAATAACCAAAATAAATCATTTTAGACTCATTTTCTGCAAACAATTCAAGAGTAATAATTATTCCCGAACGATAAAAAAGTGATATTTTTAATTCGATCTAAAAATTCAAAAAGAAAAAGAATATTTATTGGAATTTAATGAATTTAACAGTGCACCGTTAACATCAACCTATTTCTCTAAAGAACGCTATCCATTTGCTACTGATGTTTCTGACGGATCAATTAAAGTTGTCTACAATTTCACCATGTTTGGCTGTCCATTAGTGACCAGTTTACTCAAACCCTTAATACCAATAGTTCATTTGTACGATGGAAACGAGGATCTCGGTCCAATCGACGGGGATTTCACGGTGTTTAGTATTTTCGGACACACAGATCACACTTTTGTACTGAATCCAGTCGACGCTGGGTGTGTGGTGGCGCCCCAAACATGGTCGAGGATGATGAACGCGAATAAAGATCCAAGAGCTGCGTGGACTGGAGCTGTAAGTGTAATAATCTCCCGTTCCAAACCATAATCGACTTAATTAATTTTTAAATTAAAAGAATTATGTTCCGTGTTTTGTTAACCCGAATGAAATCACTGGTGCCGAAGAAGTCGACATAACCGAAGATTATGAAATAATTAATTCCACCAATGGGAACGGGATTAATATTTTATCCACCTCAGATCAGCTGACGTTTTTTGAACTGGTTCTTTTAGATCCTGCTTTAAGGTCTAAAAATTTCTTTATTTTACACACATATTTAAAATTTAATTTTTTTTTCTTCAGTTTTTGTGATTTGAGAACAAATTTCGCAGTGCACAATGTGTACAGTTTACAAGTGTGGAACACATGGGCGCCATTAGTTGTGTTTTTCTGTTTCCTCGTCATCAGTTTAGTTATTTTAACCGCCGTGTTTTTTTATTGCCGACTTCAGTTGGTCGAACGTATTTTCCTCGAGCCCAAAGGAGATGAATGGGACGATATAAGCGAAGAGTCCCAAGAACTCTAAGAATAAACTCTAGAAACCACCCACGCGAGACGCAACAAGGTCAATTTTAATGGAACCGGAGTACCGTTGACCCACTTGTGTATAATCAATTGTATTAAAACGAGCCATTTCCTTTAAACTGTGTCATCGTTGTCTCTCACCCCGGATTTGAAGCCAGCACAGGAGCACACCCCTCTCGAGTAGGGCGGTTTTGATCCGTCCACGGTTCCGGGACAGGTGGGGGCCCCTTGCAGATTATAAGGACTAAAACTAGGCCACTAGCAGCAGACTCCTATTGTGTACACGACGGATAACAAGGGATACTTGAGAATACACAACGCCGCGGAACAGGACGTTCTTTTGACGTCGTTCTTCTTTTTTGCTTGAATCTTGAAAACCGGTAAGTGAAAAAGTAAAATAAGGAAAATAAGAAAAAAGAGGATTTTTTTTAGACAAGTTAGGTGTAGTTGAGTTAAAAAACACGTATTAGTTGAATGATTATTACGTGAAATGAGCGATGTGTAAAAGGTCGAGTTTGTTTTCGTTGAGGGTCATTTGTAAGTTGCTTCTCCTTCCCTTCCGGCTGGCCTCGATGACCACAAGGTCACGGTCGAGATAAGTTTAGCATAGCCGTAGGATATCTTCTTTTGACTTATTCCAACCTATTGTTTGCATGCTATATTTCTTCTAAGCACAGTGAGTGACCATTTTGCTTTTGCTCGCATTTTGCAGCTGGCCCTCAGGGCGGCCATCACACCTTTCCATTTGACAGCCGTCACGATGAACCCACTGCTCAAATTACTCATTTTCGTCGCACTTACATCGAAGGTATTTACGCATTTATTTATACATTATTCAGTCTTGTTTTGCCCATTAGCAATACAAAATTCCATTTTTTTTTTTTTTAAAAAAAAAGAAAAATATTTTTTATTTTATTTTATTTTATTTTATTTTTTGAAATTTTAAGATTAATGGTGAATCTGAAAAGACGGATTTACAAGCCGAGCATCGGTTTTTAGTCGATCCAAGTGCGCCGTTCATGGACAATCCCACAGCAGATTTACCCCAAATTAAAACCGTAAATGTCGCATGTGAGAAAAACAAAATGCGAGTATTTTTGGAGTTCGATCGACCTTTCTACGGAATGGTCTTCTCGAAAGGACATTTCAGCGACAAAAGATGTCTTCACTTGCCGGCCGGCAGTGGCAAACTCAACATCGATTTCGACATTGGTTTATCGTCCTGCGGTCTAACGGCTCGCAGTAATACCGTCGGAACTGACGGCAACGGTGCAGGGGCTTACATCGAAAACACCGTCATAATTCAATACGATCCCATGGTGCAGGAAGTGTGGGACCAAGCGCGAAAATTACGATGCACGTGGTAAGACAAATACACACACGTATAAAAATGCGGAACCTAAAAGATGAATTTTTTTCAGGTACGATTTCTACGAAAAATCGGTCGCTTTTAAACCGTTCAATATCGACTCAATGCAGGCTGTAACGGCGAATTTTCTCGGCGACAACCTCCAATGCTGGATGCAGATCCAGGCGGGCAAAGGTCCATGGGCCAGTGAAGTTTCAGGGATCGTTAAAATCGGACAAACGATGACGATGGTTTTAGCCATCAAAGACGACGACAACAAATTCGACATTTTAGTCCGCAACTGCGTGGCGCACGACGGTAAACGGCCACCGATCCAACTGGTGGACAACCAAGGATGCATCACTCGTCCAAAGGTCATGAGCCCCTTCACGAAAATTAACAACTTCGGTCCTTCTGCCTCGGTTGTTTCGTATGCATACTTTCAAGCATTTAAATTTCCTGATTCGATGGAAGTCTTCTTTCAATGCGTCATTCAAGTGTGTCGAGATCATTGCCCCGAACCAAAGTGCGCAAACGCAGCCGTAGTGGACAACCGAGTACACATTCCACCCACTTTGCCACCTCTGCCACCTCTGCCACCTCTGACACCCAATCACCTTCCGTTTCCACCTGGTTTACACAATCCGAATGAAAAAATACACATGTTACCGTACCCGCCTCCTCCGCACTCCTTACCACCAATTCCCGCACCTGTTCCCGTACCGCTGTCAGCGGGGTACTCGAGCGTGGGACGAGTGGGCGTCGCGTCGGATGAGACGACGTTAGTAAGCAACGAAAGTAGTGACAATGTACAGCACTTGCCGTTGGGAAGTCCACGTTCGTTCGACGATACGGTCGGGGAGACGGAAAGCGGCGCGTCCAAAGTCAATCGTACGAAAAGGAGTGATCCGACGACGGATGTGAGGACAACTGGACATCTTAGGGTAGTGGCCCCGGGAGATGTGGCGTTTAATCTTGGAATTGGAAACGAAACCGTGGTAATGGCCGCGCCTTTTGATAACAACGCGGTGTGTCTTCCGTTATCTGGTTTTGTCGCGGGACTCGTTCTGCTTCTTTTTACACTTTGCATGATGATGCTTGTAGCGACGTTCATGTTTTTAAGATTAAGGACTTATCGAGCTAAGGAAACCGCTGCTATTTTCCAGTAATTTAATTTTTGTCATTTTTTGTTTTCAATTTTTTTTATTATATAAGTGTTGTCTCTACCTCTTGCCACTTTACGCAGCTCAAAATTACGTAAAACACACAGAAAATTCGGTATACTTGATGGTACCAGTGATTAAAACACCAAATATCGAACCGTTTTATACGAATTTCTTACATTTACTTAATTTTTTTTTTTTTTTTTAATCTTCAAATTATTTATTTTTAAACATTTTGTGTATTTATTATTTAACAAAACAAAAAATAAACTGTTACATCGATGTAGCTCATTTTATAACACAATTGTAACAATTTAAATCCTTGTGTGATTATATTGCGTGACAGATGAATAAACGTTGAACGATTCTATTCAAAAAAGTTTTCTAATTTGTTTTTTCTTCTCTTCTCTTCTCACACGCGTGCTTGGAGAACAGGATGTGCAAAAGGAAGCCATATAAACCAACGACATGCTTAGCTAACTGTGAGCCATCTATTTACCCCCCAGTCGGTCAAGGGGCGAGCAGCACACCGTTGAAACAGGTTTGATAACCTAGTGCCCTTCAAGGGGCGAGGCACAACCCGGAACCATGCAACGTGCCCGACAGGAGATTTTACATTTCACTCCCCGCCTTGAGGGAGAAAAAACAAATGCGAATACACAGCGAGATGCCATCAAAGTTCATCGACCTGTCTTGAACTTGCTACTCTCTCTGTGGCAGACCTGGTGCCAGATTTCTTGCCAGTAGGTCGTGTGAAATTTTACACAAAACCAATTGATTCTGTAAAGATAAAAAAAATTGAAAGGAACTGATAAACATTTCAAATTTTGATGGCTTAAATTGTTTATGGCTGACATCGATAACCAACCAAACAAATATAGTGTGTCAGAATTAAACCAAACGTGAACACTTTGCAAATAACATTGAGGATCTTTGATTGGATTTCTATCTTTTACTTTGTTCTCTAAAAATTTTACATCATTTTACATCAAACACAATTTTATTTTATTCAGTGACGAGTTAGCCAATAATGCTTGGTTTTCAACAATGAGCTAGTCAATAATGCTTGAATTGCAAC
This sequence comes from Strigamia transsilvanica, assembly GCA_034701245.1. NCBI lineage: Eukaryota > Metazoa > Arthropoda > Chilopoda > Geophilomorpha > Linotaeniidae > Strigamia > Strigamia transsilvanica. Next base: position 71,197 of record JAQIXU010000009.1, on the reverse strand, counting down.
AATGAACTACCCAGTAATGCATGATTTTCAACAATGGGCTAGTTAATGTAATGCTTGAATTGCAACAATGAACTACCCAGTAATGCATGATTTTCAACAATGGGCTAGTTAATGTAATGCTTGATTTTTCAACGATGGGTTAGCCAAAAATGCTTGATTTTCAACAATGAGCTAGCCAATAATGCTTGATTTTCAACAATGAGCTAGTCAATATAATGCTTGCTTTTCAACAATGGGCTGGTTAATGTAATGCTTGATTTTCAACAATAGGTTAGTCAATATAATGCTTGATTTTCAACAATGGGTTAGTCAATATAATGCTTGATTTTCAACAATGGGCTGGTTAATTTAACGTTTGATTTTTCAACAATGGGTAAGCCAAAAATGCTTGATTGTTCAACAATGGACTAGCCAATAAAGCTTCATTTTCAACACTGTGCTAGCTGCTAGCCTTTTACACTGCTAACCAATAATGTTTGACGACACGTTACAACACCAAGCGGTGAAATTTGGAATTTCACTCCATTCACCTTCTCTATTAAATAACCTGCGGAAATAAAGAGGGCCGCGCATTTCTGAGGTCACTATAAATACTAAGCGTGGTGAAGGTAAAGGTTACTTTCATTTGATATTCGCAGTCAGGTAAAATCCACGTTGGAGGAATCGAGACTTGAGAAACAATTGATTTGTGGTCATTTGTAATTAATTAATAACTTTGTGATCAGCTGTAATCATGAAGTTGACACCAGGATTATTCTTGCTCATCTGTCGTCTGCTAATTGTGAGTAATAAATCTAATAATATATTGATTTTGCTTTAAAAATAAACCTCATAATTCGAAATTTTATTTTTAGTTTAAAACCTACAGTTATAATTACAATTTCATCAGTATTAATGAAATAACAAAAAATTGATTGAATTCCTATACAATAATCCGTAGCAATTTCAATTTAGTAAAAATTTATTAAAAGTCTTTACAAAACCGCAAGTTTGCTGAGATTCTATTATCAAATTGCAATTTTGATCAATGACGTGTTAGTGGAATTTGTGTCCCGGTTCCCTCAACAATTTTTTATCATTATTTTGATATAGAAGGATGTAAACCTTGACCTCAAGTAGAGCGTGTACGAGGGCACGCGGTCGAAATTTTTTATTTTTTTCTCAAACTTATTTTCCTTTCACTTCCTGGTCGGAAACACAGTCCTAAGGCATTTTCGTGTTTATTTTTTTCTCCAAATGCCCTTTGATGATCCAACTGACCGAAGCCGGTTTCACCTCTTACACAACATTTTTAAATTTTTCTTCCTTCTGCCAGCACTTAACATCCCATTACCACTATTTTATACATTTATTTTTTTACCATATTTTAAATAAACTAACCTCAAGCACCCTTTATTGTCTCTTTTTTCCAAAAAAAACAAGGTATCAACATCCGAAGATTTGACAACATCAGACGAAACGACCCTTTTTCCATCCTCGCACGCACCATTAAACATTTCCGCAAATCCTTCCGACATACAAAAACAAGATAAAACCGACGCAGCTCAAGTGAAATCTTATGGCATGCTGCCTAACTATTACCAACAAGGACCAGCTGCTATTCCCGTGCCTCTGCCCATTCAAATCCAAGGCGGACCTTTAATGTTGCCATCCGGCGTTCAACAACCCGCTTATCTTCAACAACCGATGCAGCCATTGTACCCACAACCCTTTTACCAACAAGCGGGACACAAAAGCGACTCGTTACCGCAGCAACAACAACCGGTTTTGGTTAAAGTGCCCAACAACGAGGCATCGAGACAAAACACGCAGTTTTCTGCATTCGTTTCTGAAAATCACGCAAACCATGCAGCGCAGCCCGCCACAGCAATGGCGGGCAGCAGCCATTCCGAACAAGTGGTCGCCGCACCTGACGGCTTAAGTAATCACAAATCGGCAAGTTTGGATATCGATGTACACTTAGAGAATCCCTCCAACTTAATAGGTATGGGATTTAACAGTTTGTCCAGTGATCAGCATTGGCCTCAACCAACACCGGAAATGCCAAAAATCGTCCAATTGGATGTGAGATGTGAAAAGAATTTAATGCGGGTCAGCATCGACTTCGACAGACCCTTCAACGGCATCATTTTCAGCAAGGGTCATTACAGATCGGCAAACTGTCTCCACCTTCGACCGGGTCTCGGACGACAAAGTGTCTCTTTCGATGTTCCGGTCAACGGATGCGGGGTGCAAGGAAATTCCCTAAACGGAATTTACGGCCGTGATTCGTCCAGTGTTGGTGGGTCCTATTTCGAAAACACAATCGTTGTACAATACGATCCTCAAGTCCAAGAAGTTTGGGACCAAGCAAGACGGCTGAGATGCTCGTGGCACGACCAGTACGAGAAATCCGTCACTTTCCGACCGTTCGCCGTCGACATGTTGGACGTCGTCCGAGCGGATTTTGCCGGCGATAATGTTGGGTGTTGGATGCAAATCCAGGCGGGGAAGGGACCGTGGGCACCGGAAGTGTCTGGGATAGTCAAGATAGGTCAACCGATGACTATGGTATTGGCGATCAAGGACGACGAGAATAAGTTCGACATGTTGGTGAGGAATTGCGTGGCTCATGATGGTAAAAGACCTCCGATTCAGTTGGTCGATAATCAGGGTTGTGTGGTCAGGCCAAAGGTGATGAGCCGATTTACGAAAATAAAAAACTTTGGGTCTTCCGCATCGATTTTGTCGTACGCTTATTTCCAAGCTTTTAAGTTTCCCGATTCCATGGAGGTTTATTTCCAATGTACGATTCAAATATGTCGTCAGCAATGTCCCGAACAATGCTCGCAAACAACCGACAACGATTTGTTGGGCAATTCCAATGTTGTTGCAGCGCCTTTTACGTTTGGAAAAGGTCGACCTCGAGACGAAAGAGATGTTGCGGCTCAGTTAAGGGAGGATGAAGACGAGGAAACTCAAGTTGGAGTTAAAAGAGTCATTCAAGTGGTTTCGGCGGGGGATTTCGCATTTACTCTTGAAAATGCTACAAACTCAGCCACTCTTGTTTACCCCTCAAACCGAGACGATTCGGGTTATGTCTGTATGTCCACGGCTGGTTTTGCTGCCACTCTTATTCTGTTGCTGTCTCTTCTAATTATAGCGTCACTTCTGTGCACTTTTCTTTGCATTAGGCAGTACACGTTGTCTCGAAATGAACGAAATCTGCCAGGTTTTATTAAGAAATCAATTAGATAGATTTTGAAATTAGTTTTTTGATGTTAAGTTTTTATTTTTGTATGAATTTTTTGTGCCAGAAAAAGTGCAATTAGGGGTAATTTCCAGTAAAGAAAAGAAAAAAATAGAATAATTTATTTGTTCAGGAAAAATTCAGGTGTTCCTAGTTGTTGTTTTGTGCCTAAATTATGTTTTATTTAAAATATATCTAAATCGATGTATTGTAACAACATTTTTCTTTGTGTTGCTCAAACTACTTGATACTGTATTCTGTTAAATATGTTATTTATTATTATTATTATTATTATTTTTTAATGGACGGAAGTAAAAGTGAAAAACTGTCTTTTAATTGATTTCTTACAACATTATTTACTCTAAAAACACAAAAATCTCTATTTTTAGCAGAAGCATTTTACATTTCTTTCTCTATTCCACCGATGGCGCCACCAGTCGCAACCAAAGCCGACCCTAACCTTTATTTACACACTAGAACTCGGATCACTTTTTCGATGACGTACCCGCTCTAAAGCGAGGTCGTTGGTGCGAAAACGAGGCGCTAGACATATCGGCTGGCCTGGTCTGGTGTAAGTACCTAATAAGAAAGGGGCAGGTACTTTCCCTGCAAATTACTGAATACCCTCAAAAAATCTTATTGTATCGACCACATCAAGCTTCGAAGATTTATCTATTAAGTTCTAGCATGTCTTCATCGGGTGACTATGGAAACCCTCTTCGAAAATTTAAATTGGTCTTTCTAGGCGAGCAGAGTGGTGAGTTGTCATTTCTCGACTTGCCTACATTTTTAGCGCTTTTTTTCCCGAAAAGTATCAAATACGTGTAGAAACGCGAGTAAATTGCTATTAAAATAAGAATGGTTTTGTTTTCACGGGCCCTACAACGTATTCTGAAATGGTAACGGTAATCTCAACGTGACGAAGCGCACAAACCAAAGCTGTGCTAATTAAAGCTAATTGTGAGAGCTTGAAATTAATAACGCCGAGTATTTATATAGACATTTTTAAAAAATGTTGGAAAAATATTTTTATTTATGGGTATTTTTTTCCTAGATGGGATTTAGTTGATGGGATTTAGCTGGAGTTTAATGGATAATAAATTTTCCATCTTTTTTGGAATGAGGCATTATCGTGATTGAACGTTAAAAATGTCTATTTATTTATTTATTTTTTTTAAAAAAAAGAAAACTTTATTGAATTTATCTTTAAGTAAACAGTTGTATTTTTGCTATTAAATGGTATTTTTATTTGCTACACGAGTCGAGATTGCGAAAGAAAAATCGGGATTAAAGGGGCGAGGTTCTTCCAAGTTTGAAAGAAAATATTTTTATTTGAATTCAATTAATTGATTGATTTTGTTTCTTCTAGTTGGTAAAACATCGCTCATTACTAGGTTCATGTACGACAGTTTTGATAACACGTATCAGGTAACTATAAGAAGAAAAAAAATTTAAAATTAACAAAAATATAAGTAAATAATTATTTTTTAAATTATTTTGCAGGCCACTATAGGAATTGATTTTTTGTCTAAGACCATGTATTTAGAAGATCGCACTGTACGTATTAATTTAAACGTGAATTTGACGTTATTAATATTTTTTGTTTGTTATTAATTTAGGTGAGATTGCAGTTGTGGGACACTGCAGGTCAGGAACGATTTCGAAGTCTCATTCCAAGCTATATCAGAGATTCAACCGTAGCTGTTGTAGTATATGACATTACGAGTGAGTCTATAGTGTTAAATAAAATGATTTTGTTAATTAAGTTTTCAATTTTGAATTCACCTAGATGCAAATTCCTTTCACCAGACGTCGAAGTGGATCGATGATGTACGGAGCGAACGTGGTAGCGATGTAATCATCATGCTTGTTGGTAACAAGACAGACCTATCAGACAAGAGACAAGTAACGACAGAAGATGGCGAACGGAAAGCCAAGGAATTAAACGTGATGTTTATCGAGACAAGTGCCAAGGCCGGATATAACGTTAAACAAGTATTTCTTGTAGCGAGAAATTTATTTTTAATGATTTTGATGCATTTTTTAAATTTAAAAATTCTAGTTATTTCGCCGTGTAGCTGCAGCTTTGCCCGGAATGGAAAACACAGAGAAAACCAAGGAAGACAGTATCCTTGCTTTACTTTATATAATTCTCACCAGTTGGTACACACGTAAGTAAAATACTTACAGCAATCCAGCACTTTTAATCTTCTGGTTTTGGTGTTCATACTGTCACTGCTGAAAATATTAATTTTTCTCGCTACGCACGCTAATATGGCAACAATCTTGCACTATGCACGGTAGAGGGAACCTATTTGATTATTTTTATTTTGTTTTTATTTATGGTGGCTTTATTTCTTTCCGTTTTTCGTTTATTTGTGCATTTTCTTCGGTTATTTTTAATTTGGTCTCCTTAACTCAAGGGTTCAGTGACCGAAGTTATACTGAAGGATTCACCCGATGAAACCAAATCTCAAGAAAGTGGTTGTGCATGTTAAACAAGATGTTTATTTTTATTTTTTATTTTTTAGTTTTTAGTTTTTTGTTTTTATTATTATTATTATTTTTATAACATTTGTTTGCCGAATGAAGAAGCAAACACAAGATGTTGTTGCCCATTTCACAAGAATTATAGAATTTATATATTCGAGTTTCAGTATGTGCTGGCTTTGCTTGATTGTTATGTTAGAATGAAATGTTTTTTATTTTATAACGTTTTTTCTGCTTAATTTGAAGGAAAAAAAAAATGGGATTTTTTTAAAAAACTGACTGCACTTAACGCGTGCTATTAATTATTTTTAAAACGATATAGAGTGACATTTATACATAACGAAAACAATTTTTCAAGTCTTTGAAAAAACGGTGGTTGCAAAATATATATTTTTAAAAAAATAAAATAAAAGGTTTTATATTTAAAAAAAATATATATATATATAAGAAACTGTGTGTAATTTTAATACCGTTTTTGGTACGCAATTTGGCAATTAGGTTACTGTTTCCTTAACTTGGTGTTATCAGTCATTCCACTGAAGCCTCAGGAACCTGTCAAGGAACAATCGGATCAAGAAGGCGGCTGCATGTGTTAAGACTTTTGCTATTTGGCTTCAAATAATTCTGTTAGTGTCTGCACGTCGAGTGTCTGCGCGCATTTGAAAAAAAAAAAAAATTATTAAACCCAAGTGTTACCAAATTACGTCCAGCTCAAGAAAGAAGTTTTATGCTGAGTCAAGAAAAAGCTGCTTTCTTTTACGAACTGATTTAAATCGGAAATTTGACTAAATTAATTTTTTAAAAATTTGTAGTTGTTTGCAGTGCCTGCAGGTTCTGGTTAGCGTATCCAACTTGTAAATACAAAATGGACGGTTTAAACGGTCTTTTTTTGATATTTTATGTTGTACAAAGGCGAATCAAATACCGGTTGGAAGAAATATTAACTAAAAAAACATTAAACTTGAAATTATTGGACTTTTTTTTGTTTTGCATGGGATGGTTCTTTTTGGACTCTAAAAGTTTACTTACCAATTAATTGTCAGCTGTAAATGTCCTACAAAAATGCACAGGGTCTTGTGATTGCAATTATATCACACTCGCAGTAGTATTTCTACATTTAAAACCATTAAAACAAGCAAAAAACACTGGAATTAGCAGCAATATTGTGGATTTTTTAATTTTCAATCTGACATTAGTTCTGGGAGTGTGAAACCAACATGTGATATACAATATATATGTTAATATTAATGGTAGAGAATTTATTAGGATGTAAGGGGCTGATTTGTATTTCATATATTTAGCATGATTTGTAGACACAAAAAGCTCAAGTAAATTTATTTTGGTTTTTTTTTTTAAAAATTTTTATTTTTCACTATGCAAATTCAGGGCAAACATGAACACTGTTAACATTGGAACAACAATTGGAACACCTTTTTGGTTGTTTTTTATTTTTATTAATAAAAATAAATAATTAACATGGTTTTTATTAATTTTTTTGGTAATTTATTTAACATGTTTGTGTAGCTTTTTTAAAAGAACAATTTTTCAATCATGTTAATACGCTGATGTTCGATTACTGCTAAATGACGTGTAAATTGAACCTTTGTGCACTCAGTAAAGCTATGCTGTATCTTGTCATAATGGTATTTTGAATTAATAATACAAACAAATGATCACACAATTCATCGTAAGCGAATTGTTGTTCTCATATCAGGTGTTTAAATTCAAATATGGTGAAATAACTTCACGTCAGCTCAAGATATAAAATTTAAAAACAAAAAAATTCACAAATTTGGAGTGAACTTGTCGTAGCATCAAAATTAGAACAAATGACTCCCGATCAATGGAGGGTGATTTTTTATATTCAAGTACTTAAAGGTTACAGAGATGTTCTATCTGCCGACTACAAATTGCAAAAAGAGAGATATAAAGCGCAAATTGCTGAAAGTAAATATACGTTGCAAAATTCAAGATGGAGTAATTGCATTTTGCGGATTGCGATAGTGCGCGCTGATTCCGATGCTGAAGTTGATGATGATGAGGAGGAGGATAGTCAGGTGATGATAGAGGAACCTGAAGAGGAGGAAATACTTCCACAAAGCATTGAAGATATCGATAAAGCTCTTGAACAACTTCAAGGTACATTCTGTTTATTTTTGTTTATTTTTTTTATCTAATTTTCATTTCACGCAAGCGGAATTAGACTCATCGTCGCTGCCAGAAATCGAAGTTGAAGAAGAGGTGCAGGTTCAAGGTTTTTCTTATGCTAGAATGAAATTAGACTTATTAAAATAACTTTTTTTCTATTTTGTAGAGCAGGAAATTGAACATTTACCTCCACCTGAGGATGTAGAAAGTGGTAAGGGCACGTGTGGTAGTCATGCACAGCCGAACGGCCATTCAGACATTCAAAAATTAGAATTCTGGATGCAGAAAGAAGAAAATTTAAAATTTGTCTAGATTTATTTAGTGATAATCGGCATTCTACCGTATTTCAATTTTGTTTAGCGAATCCGTAGTCTGTACTAAAAGATATGCCAAAAGGGCCGAGGTTGTGCGTGACTGCGATTTTTGTCTGTACCAAACTTAATTTGCATTCTTTTTTTTTTTTTAGAAGATTCTACTGCTTCGATTGCGGAATGTTGTTACAAATATATAATGCAATATAATTTGATTATAAAATTATTTTACATTATGATGTATGTTAGTGAGTTTAGTTGAGAATGAGGGTTCAGCGATGGACTTTTTTGCCACTTCGGTTCCTGTGTCACCGGTCCCGGCTGGTGATTTTGGCGAATTTGTTGATTGGTTAGGTTAAATTTTAATTTATTTTTTATTTTTTGTGGAAAGATGTTTCATCTAGTAAAAGTTTATCGTTCCGGCCATGTAAGAACATGTGTATGAGGTGAAACGTAATAATTGCTACGATTTAATCTTACAGCTGTGAAATCAATATCATTATCCGAAGGTATGGTGGAAATATATTTACGGAATGAAAGAGTTGGACTCTATTCCTTTTTTTCCAGCTTCGGAAGAAATGGAACAAGTTGAAGAAGCTACACGTTGTGTTAATCAAACATCTCTCTGGATTTTTTGACGAAAAATTTATTTCTAAATTTGTTTTATTTTAGTGCAACCACCACCTCCTCCTCCACCTCCACCGCCATTGTTTCCGCATATAGTAGTTTTAGGTACCATACGCCATCCGTTATTTATTATTTTCAAAAAGTAAATCATCTTAATATTTAGGAAAAACCGAATTAAATATAGTAGGACTAGGCATAATCAAGTTAAAGGAAAAATCACCACTTTTCGCACAAATTGGTATAAATTGAAATTTATTCAATTGCATAACAAACGAAAATAATTCTCTTATTTTTTTTTTTTAGAGGAATATTGTAAAACAGATTTTATTAAAATCCCAAAAAAACCTACGATTCAGACACTACCAAAGGGAGAAAGTGAGAAAATATCTTTCGATTTTTGCCATTTGTGCCGATTGATGAGCATTTTTTACAGCTGAAATTTATACGCGAAGTATTCGGCATCCAGAACGACCAAAACACCCGACTTACTCGCGGCCAGAATCACATAAATGCAATGCCTCAGCTCCGACTCCCCAGCCAAGACTTAAAGTGGAAACGTATCCTAAAATGGAGGACACTATGGTTGCAAATGATTCTTTTTGAGATCATTGAATTAATTTAATCTCCTTTATATCTCAGGTATCTCCCAGGCCACAAACGTCTCGGTCTCCACTGTAGACAAGTTAATTTCTTCTTAGTAATAAGTTAAGAATGCGAGAATAGAATTGTTATTAAAAATTTGAAAGAAAAGAAAATATCTAAAAAAAAAATAGAAAAATATTAAAAATAAAAACAAAAAGTGAGTAAACTTGAAAACATTCGATACTTCTTATTCTAGGAAATATTTGTTCTGCATCCTACGCAGTATCCTGCTGAAGATTTATTTATATTTCATGGATTTTCCTACACATAAATATCATAATTATTTCATTTACTTGCTCGAATGCATCGTTAATCACAATCTAGTCCAATTATATAGAATTTTCAACCTTTTGAATAAAACGTCGAATCTAAAGTAATCATTTTGATTTATCAATTCAAACGAAGAAAAATAAATCATTTCCTTATTTTATTTCTTATTTTTATTTTCATAAATAATATTTACTTCCCAGAATCACCTACAGGTGGCCAATTTCGTGTTACGTCGACGTCACGTGAGCTCTGCCTCGACTCATCCTCTTGGGCTCGTCTGTCGTCTCATCTTTTCCTTCATACGCAGGAATTACATTTGGTGAAGAAATTAACGCGTTAAATACCGATCGTAGTCATCACACGCACCAAACCCCGATCGTTTTGCTTCACTTTGGATACACTAAAATAGATATCTGGGTAAGTAAGCGAAAATATAAGTGGAAATTTGCCAATTGAGAAACATAAAGACATTCGATGCTGACCTTTAACATGGACATTAAATGTTCATTTCGTGTGAAAAGGAAGGAAAAACGAACGAATTCCGCCTACAACACTTTACCTGCATTCAATTTAATTGAAATGAAAACACTGGGTGTGATACAAAGCTGAAATAAGTGCAGGAAAATGATCAAATGTACATTCAGTCACCTGACAGAACCTAAAACGCTTCTTTTTCTGTCACAAATTAATGAAAACAATAGTTATTACCTAATAAAATACTATAATTAATTTCGAGAAAAAAAATTGGAAAAAAAATTACAGTAATTTTCATATTTTGTTGTTTTTGTTGTTTTTTTAAGGTGGAAAAAGAAAAATATTGATTTATTAATTAACCTGTTGACCACATTTGCTCGTTTTTATGCCTTAATTAACCAACGTTGAGTGGAAATATTTTGACTACAATATATTAAATGTAATTACATAGTGCTGGTTTTTGTGTGCAACTAAATTGCACAAGATTACATCTTCGTAAAAATAAATACAAAGAAACATATGCACGTAGTAAAATTAATTTTTTCTTCTTTAGGTTGTTACATAAGTGAAAAAATGTGTTTTTTTTTAAAAAAAAATTGTTTATATTTAAGATGATGACAAATTCCACGCACGGAACCTGCAGGATGACCAGAATTCCGTAAATATAATATTTTCTTGAAAAAAATAAATTGAATTAATTACAATTTTAAATGATTTTTAGGTGAAAATTATATATATATAACTATCTATATATATATAAGATTACTTCCGGTGAAAAAAAAGGGGTCGCCACCTGCTGAATGAAAATTTCTTTCACTCAGCTGACAAAGAAAGGCGTGAATTGAAGTTCGACGAAGTTGTTTTTAAATTGGTTTTAGAAGATTAACTTTTTCAAAAATTGCTTATTGTAAGATGGAAGACGGAAGCAAGCGGCAAGGAACAAGGTGAAATTAATTGATAAAAGTGAATTTATAATCTACGCCGGTTATTCTGGGCATAGTCTTAATCTGTGTTTAGCATCTTGAATCAAGGTCGGGTTTCTAAGCAACATAAAAGAGGGAATTGTTTTCATTTTATGCTGGTTTAGTTCGGATGAATAATATTTTTTTTCCAATGATGTCATTTTACCAATTGAAATTGATTGGTCTGGAGGGTGAGAGAGGAAAATGATGTCATTTTTGGGCAAATTAAATTCTACACTTTGCGCGATGAAAATCAATATTAATTGAATTTGTGTTTTCAGAGTTTTCAAAAAGAGCTCCCCCAATGGAAAGGTGAATTATTCTAATAGATTTAAAAATATTTAGTTTATTTGTTTATTTTGTTTTCTGTTTTGTTTAGATAACTGTTTATTTGGGAAAACGAGATTTCGTAGATCATGTCACACATGTTGATCCAATAGGTAACGAGACGTTCTAAATTTAGAATCAGCTGCGGAATATTTTTAGCAACTACAAAAAAAATTTATTTTTTCTAATGAAAACAAATAGATGGTGTTGTTCTCGTTGATCCCGATTACCTAAAGGAGCGGAAAGTGTTTGGCCACGTGTTGGCTGCATTTCGTTACGGACGTGAAGATTTGGATGTTTTGGGTTTGACTTTTCGGAAAGATCTGTATTTGGCGTCGGAACAAATATTTCCACCGGATCCCAACATTAAACACCCCCTCACGCGTCTCCAAGAGAGACTTCTTAAGAAATTAGGACCGAATGCGTATTCTTTTTTCTTTGAGGTAAATTAATGACGCTGGAATGAATTCATTTATTTGTAATTTGTTTTTTTATAGCTTCCGCCTCACTGTCCCGCGTCAGTCACTTTACAACCGGCTCCAGGTGACACCGGCAAAGTAAATATTGAGATTAGACGTTTATTTATGAATGAATTGTCGTTCTAATGTTTAATTATTTAGCCGTGTGGTGTTGATTATGAACTTAAGGCGTATGTTGCTGACACAGCTGAGGATAAACCTCACAAAAGGTTCGGAATTTATTTATTTTCTGTAAATGTTTTTAATGTAAATTTGAAACTTTTCAGAAATTCCATCCGATTGGCCATCCGAAAAATCATGTACGCTCCGAGTCGGCAGGGAGATCAGCCGAGTGTGGAAGTTAGCAAGGAGTTTATGATGAGTCCAAATAAATTACATCTGGAAGCGTCGTTGGACAAAGAAGTAATTTTTTGTCAACTTTTAATTTGCGATTTTTTTTTTTGTGTTTACTGTAATAATTTGTCAATTTATCAATTTAGTTGTATCATCACGGGGAAAGTCTAGGCATTAATGTTCATATTGCCAATAATTCTAATCGAACTGTTAAAAAAATAAAAGTAGCGGGTGAGTTCTTGAAATAATTAACAGATCAGAATTTTAAAAAAATTGATTCGAGATTCTTATTTGTTATTCCCCGTGTGCTATTTTCTCGTGAGTTTATTTATAGTAAGAGAAAAACAGACGTATCTCGGATCAATTTGTGTTGAAAGATTACACAAACACTTTTTTTTGGCGTTAAAACTATAAAATTGTTTTATTTTGATGTAGTTCGCCAGTTTGCTGACATCTGTTTGTTCTCAACGGCTCAATATAAATGCACAGTTGCTGAGATTGACAGCGAGTATGTTTTTTTTTTTAATTTAAAATTTTTTTAAAATAGATTTTTATATTTTTTAAACATTTTTCGTTATGTTAGAGACGGTTGTCCCGTAGGTCCCGGGTTTACTCTGTCCAAAGTTTTCTATTTGACCCCACTCCTTGCAAACAACAAGGACAAACGTGGTTTGGCTTTAGACGGTCAACTGAAACACGAAGACACGAATCTTGCATCGTCCACTATGTATAACTGGATAAAAATCACAATTTATTCCTAATAATAAATTTGCGTCCGTATTTTGTAGAATTACTGATCCAAGCCAGAAAGAAAATTTGGGAATTATTGTACAGTATAAAGTCAAAGTTAAATTATGCTTAGGCCCACTTGGAGGGTAAGAAAATGGAAATTAAAACCCTTTTAAACACTTATAACAAGAAAAATTGTACGAAAATAGAGATTTAGTGGCTGAATTGCCTTTCGTTTTGATGAATCCTAAACCAGAAGATGACGTAGTTCCGTTTCCTCGACAACAATCGACACAGAGAATGGAAATGGATAGTGATGCAGTCGATACCAACCTAATCCAATTGGACGGGTAATATTTAATTTTATAAATTCGAAATTGAAAAATCAATAACTTTTAATTATTTTTAACAAATCCCTAGACCCGATGAAGAGGACATTATTTTTGAAGATTTCGCACGACTTCGACTGAAGGGTGAAACTGAAGCTTAGAAGGAAGTCTCATATTTTGCTCGCAATTAACGAGATGTACATATTTGCATATTACGGAAACACTTTTATTCCCATCCATTTTTAATTTTTACTGTGAAACAAACGCAAGTGCTGTTTCAAGTAGATATGTCGTACGAATTGATGGATGTCCGGAAATAACTCAAGATGAATCTGCATTGTGGAAAATAAAAATAAAAACTAGTCTGCATTGATTTCAATTTTCAAACTGGAAAGAAAAAGTTTGTGCCATCTAATTATAATTCTAAACGATATTGTTTGTGTAATGTGCGTATTTATTACTATTATAATTCTGTAGTTTACTTGAGAATTTATTCTGTAACTTTAATTTTAAGTCACTTTTTTATCATCTCAGTTCTAGAGTCGAGTTTAGTTGAGTTAGAAACTAAATGAGTTAACTTCTGTTTATGTATAGTTATTTAATAGTAAAAAGTAAACATTTGTTTAATGTAAAAGATATTATAATTTTATATTGTGCTTTGGTCTCGTCTTTGTTGTCGTTTAATGGTTTAATTTAATCGAATTGTCTCGACTAACAATTCAATTTTATAAGAATTTTGCAAATTAGGTTTACTATGATGCATTTAGATGTTTGTACCGATGTTATAGTAACTAAACTTATCACAGGTGTCGATAATGGAATTTAATTTCTTTTTTTCCAAACCAAAAAATATATATTCACGAATGTTTTGCATTGAGAAACATATATGCACTTTTATAATTAGATTTTATAACTTTAAAACATTTCATTCTCTTTAATTTGAATTATTCTTACTGTAAGGCAATTACGTGTATGTAAGCTTTGCAATTTCTTTTTTTGGAAGGAATTTGGTTAAAATGGCAATATTTTTATTAAAATACTTAAAATAAATTTCTTTGTCACTACATTTAAGCTGAAAAATTATTTTACACTTCCGATGATGATGATGCAATTTTAAGATATTACTTAAAATCTTCTGACATAATTACCGGAAATATCTCACATCCAGCGGTTTGGTATTCGTCTGAAAAAAACATGACTTAAACATTACCAGTGCGTGCCTTTGTGATCTTAAGACACGATTTCAGTTTCAAATCCGGTCCGCCGACGTCAATGGCGCTCCTTAGTTTGAAAAAAAAAAAAAAGGCCCCGCCTCCTCAATTTTGGTACGTCGTTATTTCTTGGTAATACTTCCTCATCTTACCTCGACTATCGTAAATAAGAAGTGCCACACGTGAAAGCTGATTCCAAGCCACAATTCTACGCAGACTGAACACCTCAGGTAAATACATCAAAGCATAATCACAAAAGATTTTTTTTTCTTCTAAAAAGGGAAAAGTAGGCCATTGTGGGCCAATTAAGAATTAACCTATTTTATGAGGGGAAATGGATTTTAGAGAAATGGGATTTTATTTTCCTTTCCAAAGTTCATGTGTATATACTATGGACCTTTGCCCACCAACCAACTCCTGCAATTAATCACTCCATCACCCAAGCATGATTCCCCTATCTGCCATACAGAGACGAGAGAAGTTTGTATCATCAACAAAATAGACTTTATCCAAAGGGTTTTTGACCGATGGAATGGATGGGAAAAAATGTCCAACGTTTTGTACACTCGGAGTAAAGGTATAGAGCTAAATATTTCCCTGTTTATTTTCTCATTAAAGAGACTCGAATTGAGAATATGTAGGAATAGGAAAAGTCTCAGATTGTTCTTTTGTGTTCTTTGAAGGTCCATTTTTTCGAGATGTAATCTCAAAGAAAACGAGGAAATTTCTATTTAATTTGATTTTCTTTTATTGTTTTTTTTTTTTTAAAGGTGACGGCCATGGTGACGATCAGTCTTGTACTCGGTGCTGTTATCGGGACGGTCGTTTACATGTCGAAATCAATGTCAATAAACGGTCAATGTCTGACTGAAAACGATGAGTTGCGAAGCCCGTTGAGTGTCGAAGGTTTGCTCAACGGCTCGACCGATTTCGGATTCAATTTATTCACGCGTCTAGCTCCCAGCGCTAGATATTCCGAATCGAATTTGGCCTTTTCCCCCTTCAGTATTTGGTCGGCACTTCTGATGACGTACTTGGGGTCCCGCGGTCGAACGGAAGACGAGTTGAATAATTTATTAGGTCTGAAAAACGCGAGCAAAGCCGACTCGGGCAGGGCCTACAAAGCGGTGAAATATTGGTACAAATTGCGAAGCGAGCAACAAATCAACTACACACTTAATTTAGCCAACAGTTTATTCCTCGAACAAACATTTCCTCTACGAGATTGCATTGAGACCTATTTCGGAAGCGAGATTTCCCGTGTGGACTTTCAACGCCGGCCGGAAGTTGCGCGCGCCACCATCAACTCCTGGGTGGAGAAAGAAACGAAAAACAAAATTCGCGAATTGTTTCCACCCGGCCTGGTCGGCAGTGGCACGCTCATAGCGATCGTAAATGCGGCTTATTTTAAAGGCAAATGGGAGAGCCGATTCAAAAAGGAAAAAACCCGGAAAGAGACATTCCACGTGACTCCGACCCGAGATGTCGTGATCGATATGATGCGCCAAACTAATCTCTTTTATCACGGAATCAGCGCTGAACTTGATGCGCAAATCCTGGAAATGCCTTTCGTCAGCGAGGAAGTGAGCATGATATTTTTTCTTCCGCTCAAGGACTATTCAGTGGACTCTGTCGTGAGAAAACTGAGCACCGAAAGAATTCGTTGGTTGCGTCACGAGTTACGTAAGAGCGAAGTTGAGGTGTCCATTCCCAAATTCCGCGTCGAGAATAATTTCGAAATGACTCAAATGTTAACCGCAATGGGATTACGCGATCTTTTTATTCCATCGCTGGCCAATCTGACTGGATTCAGTGACGACAGGCGATTGGCTGTGAGCACGGTGCGGCATAAGGCATTCCTCGAGGTTAACGAACAAGGGAGCGAGGCTGCGGCGGCCACTGGAGTTTTGGCATGGAGATCGGCACGGCCTTCGAGTCCCACATCATTTATTGCGAATAAACCTTTTATTTTTATGCTGCATGATAATTTATCCAATGTTGTCTTATTTTTAGGAGTTGTTAATCGGCCAGAAATTACAAACGATGTTTAAAACTTGAACTGTGTGATTTTTTTTTTTTTTTGTAAATAGAATTTTAATATATTAATAATGAATAAAATAATACGTTTTTATATTGTGTAATGAAGGAAATCGATTTTTTTCTTTCAAGATTGAACTGGGTAAACGTAACCAGTTCACCAGAATCCTCATTTTTTGTAATGGGTGTCGTGTGCAGTATTATAATTATGTGATACGTAATGTTTTTGTTGAATATAGTAGCCAAATTGACAAATGGCTCGACCTTAGGGTCGGGAAACGATTTTGAAACAGATTAATGAACTGTAGAAGCCTTATTGTGTTTTGTTTTGATTATAAATTTTTCCTTGCATTTATTTGGTTTATGCAAATTTCTCCACAAAAAAAATTTTTTTTTTGAAAATAAATTATTTATGATTTAGGAATTTGGATGAGCTTATTTCGAAGATCATAAAATCATCTCAAGTTTCATTTCAGCATTTCAATCGCTTAGCGTCGTATGTGATGGATTAAATACATCACCACCAGACGTCGTTCCTTACAAGGGTATACTTAAGCCACTACACAACTCGATTCCGGTCATCACTACTATATTTTTAAAACTTCATCAACTCGAACGAACAGTTTTAAGCGCTGTCAAACTAGTCATTTTCAATTTTCCCGTGTTTCTACAGCCATCTGAACGTTTGAAGCATGACCATGGGCGATGATTCTCCTGTTGTTAATTCGGTATTGTCAGTTCTCGTCCGACCTATATTGGAAAAGGTAAACGAGGAAAACGAGTAATAATAATTAACTCACATATCACTTCAACTGTATCTTTACCTCGCAGTTAGAAAGAAAGAATCAAGCAGCATCGCAAACCTTGAGAACTGCAATATGCAAAGTGAGTACACGCACAAATTTCGATACAAATTTTCAAAATTTAATTTTAATTTTAGGTTGAATCGTCTTATCCCGGTTTCACGTACGATTTAGTCATGGGAATTGTTCATCGTGCCGAACTGAGCGTCAATTTGAGCGAATCACTCCTCAGACTTCAGGGAGGTGTTTCTGATTCCGATGGTAAAACGCCTCGAAATCGAAATGTATGTAATCGCCGATTACGTAATTTAAATTTTTCTAATTAATAGAATATAAGTCGAGTCGCTCAGAAGATGCATTCCAAGAACTGAATAAAAAATCGTCGTCACTCAAGAAGATTCTTAGTCGCATTCCCGATGAAATTAACGACAGAAAAACATTTCTCGAAACCATTAAGTAATTCAAATCGAAACAAAATTTACTTGTTTATTTTCGAAATTTTTCTTTCTTTTGATTAGAGAAATTGCAAGTGCTATTAAAAAATTACTCGACGCTGTCAGTGAGGTTTCTGGTTTTATTCCTGGACTAACTGGAAAACAAGTTTGTTTCTTACGAATAACATTTTTTAAGATTTTTAAAATTTTTATATTTTTATATTTTAGGTTTTGGAACAGCGAAAGCGTGAATTTGTCAAATATTCAAAACGTTTCAGTAATACATTAAAGGAGTATTTCAAAGAAGGACAGTAAGTATTTCAGTAAAAATGTAATTCGATTTATTTGTAATTAATTTATTTTATTTAAATTAGGGCCAATGCGGTGTTTGTGAGCGCTACGTATTTGATTCATCAGACAAATTTGATAATGCTAACAGTAAAAGATAAAAGCGAATAAGACGTTCAAATCCTGATGCTTTGTATATCACAATTTGAAACTATCTAATATTAATTCTACCTGTTGGGAATAGGTTAGAATAGATTTTAAAAAAATCAATTTCATATCACTTTTTGCGGTTTCAATGAACTCGACCGCTTAATCGCAAGCTTCGAGTCAATTTTCATAAAATAAAGTCTAATGGTTTTGGCAATATTTAAAGTACGGTACTAGAAATGTAAATGATAAAGAAGCTGTAAATTATTAATCTTTGTAATTTTTGTTTTGAGAATTTCTAGATGTAATGGGTTTGTATAAAGAAATAGATTGAATCATTATACCGCACTGGGGATGCGCAATCAAATAAAATAAATAAAACAACTCTAGTGGTTTATTATTTTTGACAAGTGACACCCGATCCTATCTTCCATCGAAACCATCTCATTGGTCGCTCGCTCGTAAAGCGACTTCCTATTGGATAAAATCCTGCATTTTAAATTTATTTCTCTTCGACACAAACATCCGGTCATGCGTCCTCCATAATTCCTGTTTACGTTTCATTTTTTAATTTCCATCGCATTCGTCAACATTTAACTCGTTTTGATGTTTAATACTTAACCACGGACACATGTTGACTTGTGTACGTGATTCAACATTCCAGGTGAGATACGATTCCAAAACGAAGGTACAAATTTAGAAAATAAAAATATCATTCGAGTTAAACCATTGACAGCTTCGTCTGTATTGCAGATGGATTTAGAAAAATGGCCAATATTCAGTTTACTGAAACCATGTTTTATCTCCACCATTCGCATCGCTTGTGTGTTTGGCAGCTCGGGGAACGAGGCGTTGGTCGTTACGGTAGATGATGATGTCTATGCTCTCGGATCAAATTGCAGTAGTTGTCTCGGATTAGGCGACTCCCACGGTCGATTGGAACCGTTTAAAGTCGAAGCTCTGTGCAGAAAATTTATCAAGGGTATCGGTATTGTTGTTTAGAAATTTCATTTTGAATAAATTAATTCATTTTATTTTCTTATTTCAGGTGTAGCGTACGGCAGTGGACCGCATTGTCTAGCTTATAATGAATTCGGCGAATTATACAGTTGGGGCCACAATGGATATGGCCAGTTGGGAAATGGTACTACAAACCAAGTTTTAGTTCCAAATCTTGTCACCATTAATTTAATAGGGAAAAAAGTCGTTGAGGTATCTTGCGGCAGCCATCACTCGTTAGCTCGCACAGCAGATGGAGAGGTTTTATAAAATAATTAAATAAATGTATACAAATTTTTAAAATATTATTTTTTTTTTAAATTTAAATTTAGTTATACGCATGGGGGCAGAATAATTGTGGTCAAGTTGGATCTGGAACGACCACGAATCAATCTACGCCACGCAAAGTGACGGCAGGAATTAATGGCAGAAACGTCGTTGCCATTGCATGCGGACAAACGTCTTCCATGGCCGTTTTAGACAATGGCGAAGTAAATAAAATTAATTACCGTATTTATTACTGCGTTTATTCATATTTTGTTCGCATTGCAGGTTTTCGGGTGGGGTTATAATGGCAATGGTCAGTTAGGTTTAGGAAATAATGTGAATCAAACAAATCCATGTCGAGTAGTGAATTTACAATCCGTTGTTATCACACAAATCGCGTGCGGTTATGCTCATACAATGGCGCTGTCCGACGAAGGAACGGTGTTTGCATGGGGCGCCAATTCGTACGGACAATTAGGTACAGGAAATAAGGCCAATTTGGTGGTTCCCGAAAAGATAGGCGAAGAAATCGGCAGGTATTTGTTGTTTTTGACAAATATTTTTCGACATTTTCACCTTTTTTTAAATTATTTTTTTTTATAGGGTTGTGGAAATTGCTTGTTCCCATTACAATCATATCTCAGCAGCAGTAACTCAAATGTCTAAAGTCTACATGTGGGGCCAATGCAGGGGTCAGTCGGTGGTATCTTCCACGGAAACGCCATTCCATTCGCTTCACGACGTGTTTGCATGTTTCGCATCACCGGCCGTCACATGGAAACCGATGAAATTAGGTTAGAAAAGTTGATTACCACTAATGTGACTGGTGATTTACTATTTCTATCTATTTTAAGATGATATGCCAATTACTCGAGTCACCGACAGCTTGAAGCTCGCATTTAATGATGCGGTATTTATAACATGCGCAATTTTTGTTTGTTTATTTATTTTATTTATTTAAATTTTTTATTTAGGAAACTAGTGACGTTAAATTTAAAATCCAAGGTCAACTTATACATGTCCACAAAGCTATTTTAAAAATTCGATGTGAGCATTTCCGGTCCATGTTTCAAGATCATTGGGAAGAAGACGGAAAGGAGTAATTTGAAGAAAAAAATTTTTTAGTGTGCAGAAATTGATGATTTTTAATTCAAAAATTCAAATTTACAGCACCGTGGAAATCTCTCAGTTTTCATTCCCCGTTTACAATGCATTTTTACAGTACTTATACACCGATACGGTTGATTTACCTCCGGAGGAAGCGATAGGTAGACATTGATTAATTAAATTTCTCTTTCATTTCATTAAAATTATAGTTTCTAATCTCTTTATAGGATTATTAGATTTAGCAAATTCATACTGCGAACAGCAGCTAAAACGACAATGCGAAAGAATTATCAAACAAGGGATCACGGTGGAAAATGCAGCTATGTTGTACGCCGCTGCAAGAAAGTACGAAGCTGAGGTCAGTCCAGGAGAATAGTAATAATAAAACAGTAATGTTAATTAAAAATTTAACTTTATTTGTTAAAAATACTAATTGATCAATTTTATGTTTATTGTGGAGATAAATCGAATGTTGTGCTCCGTTTGTATTTTTTAAACTGAAATTGTGATGTTTTTTTAGATGAGCTTTTGTTTCACATAAAATCTATCGATTTGTCCTATTGATCGAGCAGACAAATTAATAAATCACACTTTTGATAAATGCTTTTTTTTAGGTCATGTTATTACGCGATAAATTAGGCTAAGGCTTTTAATGTCATTGATTATCGGATTCTTGCAACTGATTGCTCGGTCTTGTTCAACGTTTCGAAGTATTGACAAGTTATCATCGAAGCATGTGTTTTGTGTTTTGCATTTTTTTTGTATCGATTCGTAAGGAAAGATTTTTTCTTTGTATATTTACGTTAAAAGTTCCAATTAAATTGCTTTTACATCGAAATTTATTAGTTAAAAATTGAAGTTTTGTTGCATTTCTGCTGGATTTTTTTATGCATTCAATTGTCTACATTAATGAAATGAATCGGATATAATTTTATTATTGTTTTATTTATTTTTAGGATCTGGAGGAATTTTGTTTCCGGTTTTCAATGAACCACATGACTGCGATAGCGCAAACAGAAGCATTCCGCAAATTGGAAGAACAAACTTTGAAAACGTTTATTGTCAAAGCTGCTCAGTACGGTGCGTTCAAATACTGATTCCATAGTGCGGGAACATTTTGTGCAATTCCAATTTTTCCAATTTTTTTTTTAAAATGTATTATTTTATATGTACAAGTAGTTGTGGTTTTTTTTTTTTTTACATATAACTACACAAGATGAGCCAAACGTACTGCGAACAGCCAGTGAATGATGTTTCTAAACATCTGCATTGCAACACACGTTTTGACTTATTCTTTTAATTTGATTTGAAAAGTTTTATATTTATAAATAAATGATATCATGTTTTCCCCATTCTGTTAAATTTATTTGTTTATTTTATTGTCATGTATAGTAGTAAGTAATTACTTAAATGCGTTTCGAAATGGATATTTCAGCAACGAAGAAAGGATATTGCGTAAAAGTTTGATTAGCTGGAGGTGTTGCAAAAGTTTTAATTGCGATTTGTGATTAAATCGAGGTATTTAAGCTATTTTAATTTCGGAATTTTTGATATTGACGAGAGAAATTACAGAAATGTTTTTGAAGTAGCGCCAAAGCAGTGGAAACCATGGGATGTGCGTGACCACAAATCGATTGACACTTTTATGATTAAGCAGGAGATAAGTGAAGCGAAAGATAAAGTAAGTTGTCATTTCGTTTATTTTCGCTAATGTCAAAACAGGAAATGAACGAAACAAAAAAAAAAAAACAAAAAAAAAAACCTGAGACACATCTGCTGAAACTTAACTTTTACTCGTGAGACAAACAAACACCCGCGACTCGAATCTTTACTTCGCCAATAACTTTGGTTCCTAAAAGAATTTTTTTTATTTAATTGAAAAAAAAAGAAAAATCCAATTTTGTGACCACCTTTAGGAAATCAGAATTTTCTCATGGAATTTGGTCGAATTCGTGCATTTGGTGCACGGCAACATCGTGTCTGCAAAAGCTTTAGGCTCGGATTGCCATTTTTCCAGCACTTGCATTCGAAAAAAGGTCCATTACCAGATTCAAGTGAAGGGAACTTGAAGCTCTAGTCCCTTAATCCTCTTTTCCTTAGCTAACTGCGTATATAAAATTGATAGTGGGTGGGACCATTGCATTGCAGGGAAAGCCAACACGACAAATTGCACCATTACATCTTTTTTTCCGTGCCTCTTATAGTGTAAATAAAGGCAATAAATGACAAAAATTCGTTTTACAACGTTCGGCACACTTTTTCAGCGAAATAAAAACAAAAATCGAAACACATTATAATCAACTGATGCATTAAAAATCCATACTGTTATCGCATAGTCATCTTAAGAGACCCGCCCTAAATGAACACTTTTTTTCAACTTGCAATATTTTTTTTATTACCACTAAAATAGCATTAAAATGCAACACTTATCGAATATATTCGCTAATTAATTAGCAGAGCACAATAAATGCCAAACGAGTTCGAAACTTGTTTTATTTTTCCAAATTTTCATGATTTATGCAAAAATAAACAAAAGAAATCAAGAAATAAAAGTAGAAATTTCTTAATATTTGTGAAGAATTGTATGCGCTCCTTTCGTATTTGGTGGGCCACATGCATAATGATCACATCACGAGTGATTCGTTGACGTCACGAGCTGTCGCGTGCGCCCGAGTGATTGCGCCTGCTCAGTGCGCTTCTTCCCGGGAATATCGAGCGGGATCGGCGACGAGGTCCAAAGCTGAAAGCCACGTGGTTTCGTTTGACCTTTAGTCATACCTCGAAACGGATGCGCCTCAATTTCTCACATCCTGTGCTCCTAACTTTTGTTTCCCGGGCAATTGCATCCGAAAAGATAAATCGCATTTAATTGAAACGGAGATCGTTGAAAGCGCATTGTTTTCTCACTTTTATTCATTCATTCAAGCGCCGCTTCAAGCGCCGCTTCAAGCGCCGTTTCGTGGCGCACTCACTCTCCTTTCCTTTTGTTCTGCCCGCTTTTCATTTTCAACATTTAACAAATCTTTCTCATTCACGCAGCTGGCATTGAGTGATGGCAGTTTAGCTTCTTCCTCCGCTCCGCGCTCTTCTCTTCTCTTCCTCCCTGTACAGCACAGCACACGCAAGGTCGGTGCATCGATCCGCATGACGTCACGGCACACAATGACGTGCGCGCGCCACACAGAATCCGCCACCACGCTTTTCGGGCTCCAAACTGGCATCGGCGAGATTGTTTAAACGCTCAGTCCGCCACTGACGAGCACACACACTCACAGCCCACCACTTTGCCACGCCATCGGATGCAGACGGAGCACATCTAACCAATGCAACTCGATGCTCCAGTGAGTATTTGGCCTTAGCCACTTTTCTTCTGCTGACCCCTGGGCAAAATGACGGCGGTCCTCCATAGATCTTTGAGCTTGTGGGTGCCCTCCACCTCGCATCCAGGGTAGAAGAACCTGACCTGCTTTTCTGCCACTTGCAATCGATTGGCTCATACGACCTCTTGGCATCTTGCACGTGACCCCCTTCGTGGAACCCATCTCATTTTCATCATTTACATCCCCCTTCCATCTTCATCCCTTCTTTTACGACTTAATCCCTTCTTCCCGTTGCGTTTAATGCCCCATTAGAACGCCAACCTTTTTATTTATTCACTATTTTCACTATTTTCACTCTTTTCCCCCTTTTACTCTCTCCCAATACATTTATTCCACTTTTTCCCGTCATCCTCATGCATCAGCTTCCCCTGACTCTGCTCTCGAGGCATCTACGGCGGGAGGGGGGCAGCCGCCTTTGGCTCACTGCCCTGCATTGCACCATCAGGTGTTTCGTCTGCAATGCAGGTGATGGTCAGAGCTTGCTTCAATTTTTTTTTATCAACAGCTTTGTCCTTTTTCACCTGTCGATACTCGATAGGGTGTTTGATGTGACGGATAAGCCCACCCGAAATTCCCTATTCCAGTTGGTGCCATTTTTATATTCTTCTCTTTTATTCTTCTAGAATGTTGCACGAGACAGCTGTTTTCTCTCATGCATTTTTTTTCTCTCTTTCCTTTTCTCTCTCTTTTTTTTAATATTTTATTTGTTTTTTCTATTTTTTATACATATATATATATATATATATACTGTATATATTTTTTTATTTCTGCATGTCAAACAAAATTTGTATCGATCAGAAGGAGACTGCCAAAATATGAAAAGCGGCGCATGCGCGTGCTCATTCTTTTGTCGTTGACACGAATGCTTGGCCCTCAGGTTGACACAGGTTGATTTTGGAGCAAGCCTTTCGGGATGTCATATAGAAGTGGGAGGATTCTATTTCGGGAACGCTGGTTGGCGCCCCCACGATGTTTGGCAGCACTACGTCATACGTTTTGCTTTTAACAGTGGTAAAGTGCACACGTCATGGCGAGGCGAGGAGAAAATTGAAGTTAAAGATGATATGGAAAGTAGTGGCCTGATTTTGGCCTGATTTTCATCTAATTTCTCAAGTTTTATAGCGCTAGATAAGAATTGGGAGTTGGTAGAAGTCTAATATGGTTTTAATGTTATATGCATTGATTTCCTTTTTTCCCCTCCTTCTTTCTTTTCTGTTTTATTTCTTTATTGATTAATTTCTTTATCTGTTTATTTATTTATTTATTTTTTATTTGAAGATTTTAAATTTTTAAGGTGCAAAATGGTAGTTTGTGTGCAACTCTAACGGACTTCCATTGTTGACATGCGAAAACTTAGGTTTTACATATTTGATAACTACTTTAATGTTAACGAAATTGCATTTTATTTATGCGTGCATCAATTCTGACTACACTGCTTTAAAAAACATGGTTTCGTGTAGCGAAAAATTAAAGAGAGGCGATGTTTATGATAATTGCAAATCGTATTAAACTGATTCAAATTAATGCAAATTTTTAATGCATTATTATTTGTTTTCGTTTTGGCGCTGCATAAGTACGTTTTAAATCTCCCATTCCATTGATTCCAACACTCGTTTTTACGTAGGGCACAACATAGTCACATTCTTCACTCATTCTTTTGTCTGATATGAACAATTCATACCACGCTGTGTTATTGCAAGTTAGGCTTGGCTTAATAGAAATCGATATGTGTTCTACTTTTTTTTATACATCCAACCATGCTTTATCTATGAATGAATGAACATTTGAATAAAAAAAATGAATAAAAAATAATAATAATAAAAAAAAGATGAAAAATTTAAATCTCCGATGTAATAACAAATTTCTAACTAATTTTTATTACAACACAGGCATTAATTGTCCAACAAATTTCTTTATGTTCCTTTTTATGTTGGATAAAAATTAAAAATTTAAATATCCTTGTTGCCATAGCAACGAAGTTTGAATAATTTAACGATATTTATCAAGCCAAGCGCACGTTCACAATTAAGAATCTTATCAGAATTCTCTCTTGCTTGCACTGTACGCTAACACGGCTCGTCCTCTTCCTCTTCATCTTCATCTTCCTCTTGTCTTGCCTCGTGCAGGTGCCACTTGACCCCTGAAATTTAATGCGGCTCTGATGCTTTTGGCTTGTGCCAAACTTGTTTGCCCAGCGTAGCAAAGTGGAACGAATCGGTGGAGTGGCAAACGCTTAACGGGCTTCCTGCTAGGAGGAGCCTTTTGTATCAATAAAAATTTTGCACACACTTGTTTTACTGCATTCCTGATTTTGTGGGTTCCAAAATAAAATAGGAAATTGGCTTTTGTTTTATTACTCGCAAGACTAGTCTGAAAGGTTTGTGGTTAAGATAAAAAAAAGAAATCAATTTCGGAATAAGACATTTTATTTTTGGCACAAAAAATTCAATTTTCAAAGTTTAAACAAACGAAATCAATGTTAAACAGAAGAAAATAATCAATAATTCCAATGAGGCGCTTCCATTGATCAGTGTGTGACCTTTATTGGAGCTTGGGAAACAAGGAAAAGCTAAAAGGTGACGTCGATAGCAAAACTGAATTTATGCAGGAGCTTCACCGACAGTGTGCAGTGAAGCAGAGCGCTTTTTCTTTTCTTTTTTTGCTGCCTTTATAACAGAAGAAATTTTAATAGCCATTCACTACTTTATAAAACCCAAAAATGAAATGTGTTATAATTTTTTTCCTTATTGTTTATGTTTTAATATGTAGTTGTTGTTATTTTAGTCATTAGTCAAGTGCTGAGGCTCAGGATCAGCAGGGCCAAGACGCAACATGGCGGCTGGTCCAAGAAGAAGAGAAAAACTATTGTCGTACCGAAGTCTTCTTCTATTGGTGACCATCGCCTTGGTAAATGCTTCATGGTCCGAAGAAGAAGAAGATCCACTTCTGGTGCTAACTACCAAGGGCTGGGTGCGGGGCATGACATTAAATGCAGTGACGGGCAAGAAAGTAGACGCATGGTTAGGTATTCCTTATGCCAAACCACCGTTGGGTTATCTTCGATTTCGTCATCCTCGACCCAAAGAGCAGTGGTCCGGTGTGTGGAATGCTACCAAATTGCCCAACACTTGTTGCCAAGTAAACGACACCTACTTCGGGGACTTCCCCGGCTCAATGATGTGGAACCCCAACACCCCAGTTAGCGAGGACTGTTTGTACATAAACGTGTGGGCCCCGAGACCAAGGCCAAGTCGAGCGACAGTCATGGTGTGGATTTATGGCGGAGGTTTCTTCAGCGGATCGTCGACGTTGGAGATTTACGATCCAAAAGTGTTGGTATCTGAAGAGAACGTGATCGTTGTGTCGATGCAATATCGCGTTGCGTCGCTCGGTTTTCTCTTTTTGGATCGAAAGGATGTGCCTGGTAATGCTGGAATGTTTGATCAACTGCTGGCACTTCAGTGGATCCATGATAACATCGCTCGGTTTGGCGGTAATCCTGACAATGTGACTTTATTCGGGGAAAGCGCCGGTGCCGTCAGCGTCAGTCTACATCTGCTGTCTCCACTCAGTCGTGATCTGTTCAGTCAGGTAAAAAAAAATAATATTTTTTTTAAAAAATGATTTGAAAATATTTGTTTTATGTTTTTTTGTTTTTGTTTCGGGGTTATTTTGTTTTCTACGCATGCGCGAGTTATAGATTCGTTCGGTTTGATGAAATGAAGATTACCCGATCGATTTTCGCCTTAAATTACTTGACGTTTTAATCATTCAACCTCGCAGTTCAAGGATTCAGTTTGCTTTATGAGTAGGGAAAAAAATTTATAAAAAAAATGTCTGCACAGCACTGCAAATTTATCAATTTGATTTTTTTTTATTATTATTTCTATTTCTTTGTTGTTGGCGAATGATAAATTTTGTCAAGTAACGCAACGCTAAGCGTTCGTACTAATCTTTCCTCTGCAAAACTACTTAAACTGTAGTGTTGCTCACTTAAAAGGAGTTTTAAAAAAAAATTTAGATTATGTAAATGTTTCGTGGAAATGATTCACGATGTTCGCAGCTTACAGCGACAGAATTTGCATAATCCCAAAAGATAATTTTAAGCGAATTATAAATGATATATCCCGAATGTAAAAATAGGTAAACATAAAATGAACATACATTAAATTAGGAAACTCTTTTTGAACTAGGTTATTCTCCAAAGTGGCGCAGCAACTGCCCCTTGGTCGTTCGTTTCGTACAACAAAGCCCGCGTTCATGCTTTGCGTCTCGCCGAAGCCGTACGTTGCCCCCACACCATGCGAGAAGTTGAAGCAATGGTCGAATGTCTTCGCAGAACCGATCCCATCACCCTTGTGGAGAACGAAGGCAGCGATTCACTGGGCATTTGCGAATTTCCTTTCGCCCCTGTCATCGATGGCTCATTTTTAGACGAAACACCACAGATGTCGCTGAAACGAAAAAGTTTCAAAAAGGCACCCATGATGGTTGGCAGCAACACGGACGAGGGCAACTATTTTCTCATTTATTTTCTGCCTGAACTTCTTCCACTCGCTGAAAATGTGTACGTTGATCGGGAGGACTTTGTCAAATCCGTGCGCAAATTGCATCCAGAGTTAAACACAATTGCCCAAGACGCTGTCGTGTTTGAGTACACCGACTGGCTGAACCCCGACGACCCCGACCGTAACCGAGATGCGCTGGACAAATCCGTCGGCGATTATTACTTCACATGCAACGTGAACGAATTTTCATATCGCTACGTACAAAGTGGACAAAATGTTTATATGTATTACTTCACGCACCGCTCCTCCGTTACACCCTGGCCCAAATGGATGGGAGTGTTACATGCTGATGAGATCGCGTTCGTATTCGGAGAACCTCTCAATCCTGCCAAGGGATACACTACAGCTGAACAAGAACTCAGTAGGCGTATGATGAGATATTGGACCAACTTTGCTAAAACTGGGTACGTTCAATTGCCTTTTCTTTGTTCATGCGCATATAATTAGTTATATTTGATATTTCCTTTGGAAGGTTTCTAATTACGGTAAGTCCAAGTTAAACCCACAAAGTAAATCAATGCCACTGATTGCCACCCCCGTAATGGAATTATGTTGCTAATAAGACACGTGAGATGAATTAGAAAACGTCAAACACTGAAGAAGATTAAAATCTAAATGTTTTACTTGAATTCTTGAATTCTCAAATTCAGAATTTCATTTTCCTCATGTTATAGTGAAACAACGCAAACGATAAAATATTGTTCCGCTTTCACATAACGTAATCGTTTGGTTTAAATTATCAGACAAAGGTACTGGCTAATAATGTGTGTGCAATGTCGCGTCGCATAATGACTGAATAGACTAGTCATTCATCTAAAGTGATTCGTTCGTCATTTGAATCTCATTGCGAATGCAATTATCAGTTGGCGCATTTCCCATTTTAATACACGACTTAACTCGCGATGTTACCTCAATTACAAATCGATGTTATATAAGCCAATTATAAAGCTTGAAAAACGAGGGTGTTTGTACAATTAACTTGTTGATTTTTTTTATGATATTAATTATCTATATTTCTTCAAACACGTTGCACAAAAAATGGCTTCCTAAACAAGTCGTAAAACAGACAAAATTGCATGTCGACAAATAGCATCGAGCACTTAATGCTCATAATGCTACTGTGCAACTACTTAATGGATTGATCCTTCTTCTTAATGATGGAATAAAAAACCCATGATTTTAAATTCTTTCATAAAACAACAACTATTTCATTTTGTTTTATACAGTAATCCCAGTCTGTCACCTGATGGTTCTTGGACCCGAACTTACTGGCCAGTACACACATTCTACGACCGGGAATATCTACAGCTGTCGGTCAATAGCAGCGCCACGGGGAGAGGTCCCCGACTGAAACCTTGTGCCTTTTGGAAGCAGTACCTACCTCAGCTCATTGCTGCCTCAAGTAAGCCAATGTGTTACGAACCGGTAACCTAACATAGCGCTGCTAAGCCTATACCACCAATATATTACCCTCCTTTGGAGGACATGTCCCAAAATCGGATAATTCGAATTATCTGGCAGTGCCGGATAAAACAAACGAGCCCCAACTCCTGCAGGGAATTCGACTTTTACGGCATGCCATAAAAAGGACCAGCCAATCAGATCCCCAGACCTGGGGTGGTACGGTATAATCTTTGCGATTCAACAGTAAAGGCTCCGCTGCAACAGACATCGGATATTGTAAACAAAGAGTTTTAGTTGTGGAAAAACTTAAACGGT
The DNA here is from genome assembly GCA_034701245.1 of Strigamia transsilvanica. NCBI lineage: Eukaryota > Metazoa > Arthropoda > Chilopoda > Geophilomorpha > Linotaeniidae > Strigamia > Strigamia transsilvanica. Next base: position 40,887 of record JAQIXU010000009.1, on the reverse strand, counting down.
CGTTGCAACAAATTTTGAGATTACACTAGATTAGATTTAATGGAGATGATGTAATTGTTGGACATTTATTACGATGTTGGTTCAGCTATTCACTACTCCCCGATGCTTGCAATTGGGAGGCAACCCGCATGTAATGAGTGCTGAATTTGTGGTAAGAGCAGCTTATTTTGTTCGCGTGTAGTAATGAAGGTTTAGGGAAAAAAAAGCGAAAACCTCTAATCAAGTGCTCGGATTAAAGGGGAGTAAATTATATAACTCGAGGAGGAAATAAAAAAATAAACAGAGGTGCTTAGTTGTTGCACAGGACCAAGTAATTAACGAAGCATTAATGAAATAAAGCAGGTCAAAGATGGCCTTGCGTTGTGTATGTTGAAAAATTCAAGGGGAAAGTAAATGGAACGGTGATGAATGAATAATTCAATGTTGTTTATTTGCTCTCTCGGGGGAAATGATCAATGCGTTATTTAATATTTACGATCAAAGAAGGCGGTGTTAAATGTCGGTTAATTCGATCGATGCAAACTGCATCGTCGTCTTACTCCAACGACTGGCTGAAATTTGTTGGTTAGATTGAGCTACGAGTTAGTCAGGTGCGTAAATTGAGCGTGCAAAATGATTTGGAAGCACATTAAATTCAGGCATCGGTTTTAATGCTTCATTAAGTCAAATCTTTGATGTAAATGTGCGATTTATTAACAAGATAAGGGCTTGGTTTTCGTCCTACAAGTTTCGGGCATGCTGTAATTCTGCAAAATGAAATATTTACGCTGTTAGAAAAGCAGATTTCTGCAAACTGTATGAAAAAGGGCGTTTTTGCAGCTCTAAAAGTGCATTTTTCTTTTCTTAAAACTGCATTTGCGTTTAATTAGTGTGCCTGGGACATCATTTACTCCTAAGTAAGGCGCGTCTATTATCTAAAGCGTATTCTAAATCTTAATTAAAAAATTTGCGGTGTACTGTGAGGAGAGTGAAATTGCATACGACTGGAATTAAAATCTTCCACACAACAGGAGGACTGGAGGAGGGAGACTTGAATTAACGAGGAAAAGTTTCTAGTTTAGACTTCTGTTTTCTTGACGTCTTGTTTTGCAGAGGAGATTACGAAAATGAACATGTCACTCAAGTTGCTTGACCTGTGTGCCACAAATCGATACTCGGCTCTGTTATTGCATTCCAAACAGGTCGAAATGGTCTGCGAATATTTGGAAATAAATGCAAGTACAAGAGCAGAAATGGAAAGGTTTAGCATAATTAATTCATGATTTCAAGGAAATCATGAGGCAAAAATATTTCAAAATAAACTATTCAAGTAAAGCCAGTTAAGAGGATTGCATTACACTGCAGAAAGCAGTAATTAATCATGTCATTCCATTCCATACTTTTCTTCCGGACTCCATTTTGATTGCAGTTGAGCAAATCTCCCCTGTACGGCGCTTTCTAGGATGTGTGCGCTTGTGCTTGTCAAACCAAGCGTAATTTTAATCTGGTTTAAAGCAACCTTTACGAGATTTTCTCGAGTTCGATCATGTCATTGGTTTCCCACGGGGAAAATAACAGGTGCATGACAAGCTTATGACGTAATCTCTCGGTTCGCATCGTTGCATTTGCTTTGTTTAATGCTTAAAATGTCTCGGAAGATATTCGCAAATGATGCGGTTTAATAAAAAGAGAAACAAGAAAAATGGCGCTCCAGCTTTTCTTAATACGAATTAATTTGCGCCGTTTGACGCAAGCGGTTTGTTTTTGTGACGTGTTATTTGCGTCATCGCACTACTCGCTCCTTATTAAACTTAACATGGGCGATTGCTGAGTTCCTGCATCTGGTAACGGAAAAGTATGTAATTTGGTGTGACCTCTTTCTAACGGTCTATGTTTCATATATAAAATGTTGCACTTTTCTTGTCAATTTTTTAAATTTATTTCCAAATTTATGTTTGTTGTGGGTGGGAAATGCAACTCGTTTTGTGACATAAACTGTCATCGCCGTTATAAAAGTAGCAAAACGCGTACACATTTTAACGGATTTTATATTTTTATTTTTCCGGTGTAAACAAGGAATTTTTACCATATGATTTAATAGTAATTTGTTGTTGCGACAAAGATTTAAAACGCGCACGTAAATCAACAGAAATGACCCAACTCATAAATCTTGCGTCATGCTAAACTGAATGTTGCCATAAAATTGCAAACAGCGGCGCCTGTTTTAGTTGAAATATGTTTACAAAATTGTGCAACATATTCATATTACAGTGCACACTAAAAAAGAAGAAGAAGAAGAAGAAAAAGAAAAAAATTCTAAATGCATCAAATTTCATCATTTCATTTTTTTATTTTTTTATTTTGCAGATAATCTTTCCCAGAATTCCAATTGCCCATTGCAGGCATCCAATGCGAATTTCAACTTCTCTACATGGGCAATGGTGACGGTTCTAATAGCATGGGGACTCATTTGTGCATTAATCGTGTGATTTGGGAATTTGCTTTGGTATCCTCAGCGGTCGTCCCCAGGAAAACGGCAGCCAAGAAAGAGCAGTATAAAAACAAACACAAAAAAAATAAAAAAAATAAAAATAAAAAAATAAAAAAAAAACACAAATACGAACAAAACATTTATTACGTGTATATATAAATATTTATATGTATATATAAATATATATACAAAAAAAAAAAAAAAAATCAAGCGATCCGTACTCATACAAACTGGTGATCAAAAGGATTTTCAATCCTTTGAGTATAGTTACACAGACTGACCATGAACTGGGATGGGATAACTCCACAGCCTTTAATTACAAAATTACTAAAAACTACATATTGATTAGTTAACGTAAAAACATTACAAACAATGAACAAATTTATGACATATATACATACCGGTATATCTATATCCAGCAAAATGTTAAAAGAGAAAGAACAAAAAATGTGGGGGTGGTACAGTATTCTTATTCCTCTCATCTCCTATTCCTGCCCTATGCTTGTGCGAATCTTTATCTTTTCGTCATTTCAAAATCCCAAATTTTTCTAGTCGTAAAATTACTAGACTAATTATTAATTAATCAAAATATCCTTCAAAACTAGCCTGACTTTGTCCCTCAACTCCCATGGCACGGATGGTCCAATACCAGGAGTTGCCTTTGCTCTATAGTCGTAGTTGTTTTTCACTGCATAACACCGTTAGATACACAAATTCTCGTTATGAGGCTATTATATATTAGAGAAATTCCACATTTGGTGCACTGCTGCAGCATTGTGGGGTACATTTTGAGATTCTTTATTATGGGACCGATTCTAGGGTAGTGCAAGGACAAGTGCCAAAAATAAAAAATATTATGTAGTGCACGTTGCACTACAAAAAAATAAATAAATAAAAAATAAAAATAAATAAATGTGATAATTTTTCTAAAGGAATTTATTCCTTTAAACAAAATTAAAGTGCGTAACAACCATGAAACTAGCCATGTAGTTTGGTTTCGAAATGGTTTGAATTTGGAATAGCGATAACAATTGTTTCCCACCAATCATAACGCTTCTTTCATTTCTTTAAAATTTCAAATATAGTGGGAGGTTTTTTGTGTGATTTAAGGTGAAAAGTAAAACTTTTAAAACTTATTTTCATATTAAATGTACGGGAAGTCAACCTTTAAGGCAGGTGAATGATAAGCAAGACATTTTAGCTTCCTTATACAGGTATATTTGCATTTTACACGTAGTGTAAATATTTATCATGATTGTGAATCATCTATTTACTTATTTACAAATCACTTGTTTTCAGTCTTGTTTTCTTGGGTGCAATTTTAAGTTTGTGGAACTACAATGCAATGTAATAAATGGCTGGTTTGATTTGTGTAGACGTAGATACGAGGGGATCTTATCAGACATATTGATCGAACATGAAAAACGTGGGGCCTTAAATATTCAAAACAAAAATTGCATAACCGTGAAGTCGATGCTTTTTTTTTTATCCTTCTTTTCTTTTTCTTCTATAAAAAGAACAGCACAGCAAAAGCTTCGCACTGAAAGACTGCATTGCGATTTTAATATATAAATTCATTTTAAAATTCTTCCCGGAATTAATAAAAAAAAGGGGAACAATTAGTACAAATTTAAGTATAGAACTTAGTTCTTTATGCTTGAAAATCTCGATACCATAATTTTGGGTGTCTAAAGAAATAAAAATATTATTTTATGTTGTTAAAAAAAAAAATTTAATGCCAAATTAGGCACTTTTGCACTCCCTTGCCTTACCCTGCAACCGGCCCTTCTTGAAATTGTCTTATGCCTTTACACTATGATCGGGGTATGCTGAAAAACAGTTTGGTCCTTCCCCCTGCCCATCAAACAAAGATTTAAAACAATAAAAACAGCAACCTACCAAACAAAAATGGGTTATAGTTTATAGTGGATGATGTTAATCATATCACAAGTGAGACAATTAAAAAAAACAAAAAGGGTTTAGCTTTAAAAATGAACTAAAATAAAAAGAAAATAAACAACAAAAGAAAAACAAAACTACAAAGGCAATCATATTATCAGCCAGCGTGTATTATTCTTGTAAGTGTAGGTGTTATTTAGAGAGCTACTACTGCCATACTGTGCTGTTTACAAGGAAAAAGAGATAAAAATTAATAACACATATCTATATTAATTCCAAAACTAAAAAAAAACAAACATTAAAACGCACCGGACGTAATTACTACCGATTGAATTTGTAGTGAAAAACTATAAGCTTCATGTAATAGGCTTTTAATCCAGGGGCGTTGTTATTCAAGGACAATGTGATGTTCGGCTTTGTACAAAACTAAAACAAACCAAAAAAAAGAAAAACAAACAAACAAACAAACAAATATATATAAGGCAATGAAGGGTTTTCGCCACACGCTAAGACAATCTTTTTGTCTCTTCTATTTCTTGTACTTACTCAAATTATGAAACCAGTTTGTCAGCTTTTTGTCAACAAAAAAAAAGGAAAAAAAATGAAAACTGTTTATTTTCCCCTGCCATTTATTATACCATCATCCTCCACTTCTTTTTAGAGATTAATCGATGGAGTTTTGTCTTCAGGTTACAATATTACTTTTTTTTTTTTTCGTTTATTTTTTTAAATTTTTTTTTAGAAGAATTTAAAAAAAAACCAATTAAATTTTTATTATATGCAAGTTAGATGTTAAGATGTTTTATTTCTTCCAATTATTATTATATATATATATATATTAAGGTATGTTTTTATCTCGTTTGGTTTTGGTTACCAAATTGTTGTTATTGTTGTTGTTGCTGTTGCTGTGGTAGGTGATAATAGAGTCGAGGATGGCTATTTTCTTTTTTTATATATTAATATTGATTTTTATTAATGAATTCCTGTGTAGTGAGTTATCTGTTGTCTAGTTTGTGCTTCCTAATCGACATTTAAGCAATGCAAATATGTGAGTGTTGTTTTTGGACAGCAACATGTCACAAAATTAGGCAGTTATCAATAGATGGCGCCTGCGTGTAGTGAAGACTTCCATATTAAAAAACACGTTCCTCATTGATTTGTTTGTTTTTATTTTTATTATATATATATATCTTTTCTTTAAAATCGTAAAATTTAATTCCAGCACTGCAAAAAAAAAAACGCGAGCAAATTGAAAACAAAAATTACTGATTTTTAATTAAATAAAAAAAAAAAAAAAAAAATTCTTTGTTGCTGAAGCTAACGTGTTGATGTAATGACTATCTCGTCAATTAGGCTGTAATAAATCACTACAAACGACATTTAAAGTGCTATTTAATTTTATTTCCTCTTTATCAACAAGATTTTGATTGTATTTTAATTTTCGTTAATACGCGAGTCAAGCAGACTCAGGACAATTAGAATGATCGATTTTTTGAAAATTGGTCGATTTGATTCCTTTTCCTTGAATTGCAGTTTTTGCAGCTGCAAAAGGAACATCTGGAGCTGTCATTTTGTCCTTATGAACATAAACATATACATCCTCTGCAAAAAAAAAAATAGAAATCGAACAAAAGAAATGTTAAATGCGAAATCCAATCCATTTTGCCAAGCGACCACTCAAAAATAGTCAGTTAATAATTTAGTTTGGTCTATCAACACTAACCGTCAAAAGTTTTATCTTCTAAATCATTTTCACATGTGTAAAGGACAGCAAATGAATCATAGTCCGTTGCTACAACTACGTATTCGTCCGTATCGCCATCTAAGAGATTATTTTCAAAAATAATCGAATTGAATTTAAAGATAATAAAATTTGAAATAAAAATTTGTTTTTTTTACCATCGTTTACGCTTAAAACTCCAGGTGCTGTAATGGTGAAGGATTTTGTTTCATTGATTTTGTCTCCACTAAACGAATAAAGATTCAAATTCTTTAAATAATAAATGCCATGAACAAAATCAATATCAATTCAAACCCATACTCTTTCTCAATGCCTAGTTTAAGAATTGTATTCTGTGGTTTAGTTTTTATTTCCAAACTAACACATCGGTCGCTATCGCTATCCGTTTCTTCAACTAAATACCACTTTTGGCTATCGAACTGTAAAAATAGAAAGAAAAAAAAATAGATGATTTAAAACTAGAAAAAATAAAATTTTAAATTTTATCGTTTAACTCACTCTGTCCACATCGAAAGCTGGAACTGGCGCTATCTGTGGGCACACACCAGGAAACTCATTTGAATCCACTGCAACAACAACACCGACGACGAAGGCGAATGAAACGAAACAGAGAAGCATTTTTGCATCCATATTTCACAGCGTGTCTTTCTAGCGGTTGTTAACATTAGCTTTTGCTTTTTATACATTTTTTACAGTCATAAAATAACCAGAATTATGCAGTTTTGCAACAGAATAGGCAAACAAAAGAAGATTGAAACGGATGGGAACAATAAACAAACAAACAGGTACTTGAAGAAAGTTTGGATTCAATGGAAGGCGCTCCCAAGGTCACAGTAAGTGGAATTTTCCTTCAATTTATCCATCACCCAATTGACAAGTAGTTAGTAAGCACGTGCCTTCAGGAAATCCGGGAAAAGTATTAAATACGATACCGGTAACCGGTGTCATGCTGGGATGGGATGGGGTGTAATTATTAGGCCTAACGCACAAAAAGTTAAGCACGTGATTTGAATTATTACGAAATTTCAGAAAGGTAGAGAAATAAAAGATTTCTTTATGCTAATTACACAAGGTGTGTCTCATGACAAATTTTTATTAAACAAGAGAAAAAAAATCCAACTGCATTCTTCAAAAAAGAATCTTGCAACACTTTATCTCAGTCTTTTTCCTTTTTAAAGTGTTTTAACCACAACCAACCATAATGAGTTATAACCGTAAACCGGAAATGCAAAATATAAACAGGTAAATTCGACAATCTATTGCTGTCAGTGAATTAACGTCTCACTGCGAGACACCATAAAAGTCCCAAGTCTTGCAATTGCATCATTTCACGCTAATTTTGTACTCTTCCTCTTCTCCTGGAAGCCCCTTACTAAAAAAAACAAAAAAAAATGGCGCTAATGATGCCTTAACCATGTACATTTATTTATATTTCCATCTCTTTCTTTTTCTTCGTTTAAAAAAAAAAATCACAAATTACACACGAATCTCATTAGTTTTTGGATTTCTGCCACCAGCTGGCGGGTGTGGCTGTAACTGCATTCGATTAATTGGATTCTGCACCGCTAGTAGGGGCTGTGATTCGGGTAAGGCGTCATCAGCCACATGTCCGGCAGTTTTGTGCGGCGATTTGCCCAACGTATTCATCTTGCTCGGTTCAGTTGGAGCGATGGGTGACGGCGGCGGAACCCTCAACTGACCGGGGGGCAGCGGTTGAGGAAGATGCACGCTTTTGGACTGGTGCTGATGCTGATGCGGCGAACTTGAAGTATGCGTGGCCGCCATAGCCCCTACATTGGGTTCGTGATGATGAGGCGATTTGCGGGTTTGTTCTGCGCTTCTTTTTTGCAGTTTTGCTTCCAGTCTGTTCTTATCTCGTTGGTAATAAACGCCAGCGAAGATGAGCACATTGAGAATGAGCAGAGAACAGCCCACAGCGATTGTCACACTGAGCGCCGTCGAGTAACCCCCAGGGCCTATGGCTTCCACCCGCTGTGGCTCCGTCTGGTTCTTGGCCTGTGGTATGGTTTCGGGTCGGCCGCCCTCCACTGGGCCCTGGCCCATGTTGGGCGGAGTCGGCGGTGGCGGCGGCCGGAGACCAAAGTAGATCAAGTCTGTGAGATTCGGGCGCGGGTACGTTGAGTTAATTGATGTGTAAGGAGGGCTTTGCGTGGGGGGTTCGTGGGTGTATGGTACAGCGTGGCGGACGTTGCCTTCGAATGTTGTTGGGTCGTCGTGGCGGTTGAAGAGGTGATGTTTGATGCCCACTGATTCGTCGCCTGGGTGGTGGATTTCGGGGATGAGTTTTGTCCATACAGAAAGCTTGTGAGCTCGGTAATGATGGCGGATTTTAGGTCTCATTCCTAAGAGGAGTAACAACAAGAGTTTATCAAGATGAGAATCCGTAAAAAGTTAGCGAACAGGACTCGACTGGGAACAAGTTTAGTACACTCAACCCTTGCTTTACAGCCTAGATAGGTTCCGGAAAAGTTGGCTGTAAATCAGGGGCAATTCCCCCTGATTCGCTATGGAATTTCCCGATTTTTGGCCATATATCGAAAATATTAGGCCGTAAATAAAAATTTAGCCATAATGGCACAAGGCCGTTATGACGAAAAGCCGTATAAAGAGCGGCCGTATAGCGAGGGTTGAGTGTACTGGAAAAAAAAGGTTCAAAATGGCTATTGGTATCGGGTAAAAGCAGTGCCAGCTGGGATCTATTGCCATTATCCACATTTAGGACAGCTTAGGTTAGAATGAATGTTAGTTTCTCCTGACAGTAGACATTAGGTGCGTTCAATTTAAAAAAGGAAAGTAAACTCTTTATTTCTTCTTTTTCCGCAAGCAGTGGCGTACTGGTCGTACCCACAACCCCCACAATGCAGGGAAGAAAATGTCTTGAATAAATGCACCTAATTGTTGTAGAGAACAACCAGGTAAATAAATAAATAAATAATTTTCCATTAATTTACATGTTAAAGCACATCTTATTTTTAGCAGTGTCCTGTCAAATGTTAATGTGATGACTAATGCTGCAAGTGCAGGAAAATGCAAAAGGAAAAAAAAGTGACCCCATTGATCCCTTTTACTAAATTACCTTCTGGCACTTTCCTTTTGCAAGCGCTGATGTTTTTTACGTCATATTCGCTGGCCAAAAGGAACAAAAGTAAAGAAAGTAACAAAAGGTACTTTAGTTGACCAGATTGGACACACATATTGACTTTTTTAATATCTTGTGTTGCACAACGAGCTCCCTAATATTTCTAGAGTGAAAAATCACTCCCATAAATTTACTGTTGATGGGGGAGTGATCATGCTATGCTGATTATAAATAATTCAGTCAAGAAAATTTTTAGGGCACAAGGGATTTATTTTAAAAAGATTCTATTTTGAGAGATGTTCCGAATGAAATAGCCTTTCCAATCAACTTTTCACCACCTGTGCTACCTTACTAAGTAACTTAGCTTATTTACAGGGATAGCATGACTAAAATGTTTGATCTCTTATTATTTGTAAACATTTATCTTAAAGGTTACATGATGTTAAGTAGCATTGAGCTGAGGTGAGTTTTACATTAATTTCATTCAATTTCTTATTCGTGTTTTAGAACTTAGTATTCAAGGAAGGAGCTAAAACCCATTGGTAAGCTTAAGTCAAGAAATTGCATCAAATTATTGAAAACTCTTGAGCTCTTATTCTACAGCATAATTATTGTGGTATTTACCAATGCTTAAATATTTCTGGTGAACATTTTCATACGGAGGCCAATTCAGTTTGACAAAGCGATTTTTATTCTTTCCTCCATGAATAGACGTTTGTTTTTCTGGTTGATTAGGATCGCTGCAATCGAAACAATTATGTTGGAAAACGTGAGATTTGTCATGTTCTCAGATATCTATCTTACCCGCTCCTAGCAAAGTTAGTCCAATATCTCATAACTGCTTCACTCAACATTTTTTCAGTCTTTGTGTAATTTTGGGGGAAATAAGTGAGTCCATCGACCAATGGAGCTCCAAACACGTAAGGGAGCTCTTCTCCATGAACACATCCCAATCTTTGCGGATAGTCACCATCTTTCGTTTGATAAGCGAAATTGTAGAAAAATGTGCGGCCTTGTGACGATGAATGGTAACTAGCTGTTTTAACCAAGGGCGCTACCACCTAGAAGTAAATAAAAATAAAAGTGAAAATGTTTAACGATTAAAGCGAGCGGTGGCGCCACTGTCGGGTTTGTGGCTTGTTTATGTACCTGAGCGTCTCCAAGGACTTCCATGGTAGCATCGCGAATGTTAATGGGATGCAGAATGGGCTTAGTCCAATCGGTATATTCGTTAACGAGCAGAGCGAAGATTTCATTTAAGTGATAACTGTACGAGTTGGCGATAAAGGTGCGCAGAATACGGTCCCTTTTGTCCACTTCGAACCCAAACTGCGCATCATCTCCACTGAATGGCAAGTGGCTCTCGTACTTATTCACCCCAAAGAGCAAATCGTAGCGAGAGAAGAGGTCATTTTGCACTTTGATGGCCTGCTCTGGGGCCGCGGTAAGTACGATGCCATCTAGGGTCGGACCGAATGCCGTCAGGTATTCTGGCACGTGCAAGTCCGCGGCCAAGATGGCCTCGAACGGCTTATCCCGAAGACAATTGACCATTTCTTCGTCTTTGTCGGTCGGACATCCGAGTGCTGCGGCCAGTTTGACGGCGTATTGCTGCGGTTCCTTGGCCATGGCCCACTCGCTCAGGGCAGATCCACTCTGGACAATGGCGCGATGGAAGGCACCTGTCGTAAAAATAAATGGCGAATTATTTCACATGTTAAACATCACTTCACTTGGCCGTATGAATTTTTGAATAGCTATAGATAAGAAGTTATATTGTTGGTTGTAAAAATCTCCTACAGACTAAAAGGAGGGTATAAAAATTTTAAACTCACATAAACGCGGAAACAAGTGGATAATGGAGGGTTATGAAGTACGAAGCTAAGAAATTGTTGTGTGTTTATGTCAGGGTAGATCTTTTTTCGAGTTAAACTAAAGATTGATACCCATTTGGAATTTCAATTTTTTTTCTTCAGAATTCTAGTTTCAGAAGAATAATCGAGAGAGATTATTAGGTCCATAAACAAAATGGACATTAAAAACAGCCAGAAACCAAAAACGTGGTTTATGTCGGGTTTTGGTTTTTACAATTGAATTCAAAATGGCTGCGTGAAGGGTAGATCTAGATCGAGGGGTCAGGCGATGTTTTTGCAGTTTACGAAAACATCAAAAACAATTTAAACAGAAACTTTGAACAGCGCCTATTGTTTTTCAATGCTTATGCGTGGCTAGCAGGGCAGCCAGCACAGGGTTTCTCGAGTTTAGAACAAAAAACTGGAAGTGGATAACAGTGTAAATGTTAGTTTTTTTTATAATATAGAAAGATTTAGGCCCAAATTCGATGGAAATAAGAAATGGTAAAAAAAATTATGCTTTGTGCACTGCTGGATTTTGTGCTTTAATGGATTTTATTCATTTGTGACTGGCTCGGATACCATCTCACATCTCCTGACTCAAAGGCCCTGACCAAGAGCTTACTTTTAATTTTCTAGGAACCGATTTATTTAATATAAGTTTCTCTTATTAATAAAAAGACAGATTTCATACAGACGGATGTAGACATTTTTAGATATTTATTGATAAGAATTTAAAGAATTTGAGTTTCATTTGTTATATTATTGTATGATACAGTTAGATTTTTTTTTCGGGGTTCTTGCAAAACTGGTATAAAAAAAATTCTTCTTATTGACGTAACAACAATCGAACGACACAACAGTGCGCGCGACGTAACAGTGACAGTTTGCGGAGAATCCCGCACTGTAGGCCCAACTGGAGACACATCTCTTACATTTTTTTTTAGCCGCAGGTTAATGCTAAGCAACGACTGCAACTAATAACAATAACCACGCCATCTACTCCAAGCAACATTTTAAACTACCTTTAAAACAAACAAACCAAAATATTTCTTCCGGAACACACCGGGTTGAAGTAGTTCTACGTTGCGGCACAGTCGCTGTTGTGCACCTATGATTTTTTTTTTCATTTTTTTTAAAATCAATGACCAAATAAAACAATTAAAATCTGATTTTGGTTTTGTTTGTTTAATAATCTATCAGAAAATCGTCCATTTTTTTCTATTTGAAGTAAAACCTATTTATGTTTGGTGAACCTCAGTAAAGCTCTAGGGGCAAAAGATAAAACAACATTAAATATAAGGATTAGGAGGATTCAGAAGCTGTTTTAGAGTTGGTGAAAAAACAATTGAATACTTAAGAAGCTTAAATTAAACTTAGAATTTAAAAAAATTAAAAAAAAATTAAAAAAAAAAATTTTATTAGTTATTCTAAATGGCAATAAACTTAAATAATGTGGTGTAAAAACTTAGATAAAAATTTCGACAACAGATGTGGGACACTGTAATTTTTTAACTGTTTTACTCTCGTCCATTAACTCAAGAATCAAGATGCAAGTTTTGAAGCAAAAAGAAAAAAGAACGAAAAAAGAATTATGTTTGAAAGATCTTTATGAAACATCTTGAAGAAATTACAAAAGGCGTCATTTTGAAACGTTGATGCCAGGATAGTATTATTAGTTGCACAGAAAGGGTTAAAAGGGCATGTAGAAATGGAGTTAAGTGTGCAGTTAATATCTTTTGCAAGTGTCACTTGAATTTGAGGGATATGCTCAATTGTCCGTTAAAATGTGTCTCCAGCCAGACACACTGCTCGATATTGATTTGTTCGTTCGATGGAGTTAAGTAAAAGATGAGAAAAGAATGCATTTTTCAAACAACTGTAGAAAATGCTCAAGGAAAAATATATAAAATGCACCTCAATCCAACTCGTCTTTTTCTTGCTTCGCCAACAGAAAGTCTAATCTGGCGGGCATTTGTAAGATGTGTTGAAAAGAAATGAGACCGAGGATGAAAACTCGTGTTTATCGAACATTTCTGAACAACGCGATCGGAATTTTTGTACATTTCAAGCCCTCAGCTTTAACTTGACATTTGTATGTATGATGATTATTGCATGTCTCTTAACATGACTGTCATGTTTTAGCTTGAATTGCAATGGGAACGACAAGTTATTGAGCTTTTCGTTTTTGTACACGTCGAAATAAATATAGAAAAAAAAATTCCAACTGTAGGCACAAATTCGAGAATATAATATAAAATAAAAACCTTTACGATACACATATGTATATTTTTTTGCTGTAGTAATTATTATTTCTTCATTATCAATTCAAAGTCGACAAATACAAGAAGAGTTTTCATTGGTTTGTGCAGATTTATTCTGCACAAACACATGGGGATAGAAATTGTTGGAAAAAATGTTAGGTTTGCTTCAGTTCAGACAAGTTGCATACAAGCAGTTTTCTTCTTTCATTTCTTTTTTAATACATCTAGTGCATTAAAGATGGAGGATCGGGAAGAAACGAGTGCATAAAAATTTGTCACTTATGGAAATCCAATTTTTATGGGGTGGTAACGTCGATTTATCCGCTTTATCGGCTGCTGTGAAATATCAATTTTGAACGTTTTGTTATGGCATCGTTTTACCAATTGATGGTTTCGTAAACAATATAATTTAGTCGAATTTCTCCGAGTTTGTTTTCGTTTTCAGTGCAACAAATTGTTTGTCAATGTTCGCAAATCCTATTTATGCATTTTAGTTATTAAAAACCTGATGAATCCTATTCATTTTGAACAGGAGAATGATTTCCGTTTTATAAATAAACGAATAAATTCCATTGACAAGAGAAGAATGAAGCATGCTACGCCGAGAAGCCCGCACTAAGTGCAGGGGCGAATGCACACCATTAATTATCGATGATTGTAATGGGATGTGTGAACGTGTATAACTCGAGAGTACGAATTCTAAATTTCTGAATAATTTGAATTCTCATTTCTTTGACTTTAAAAAAATAAAATAAAAGTAAAAAAAAAAAATAAAAAAAAAAAATAAAAAAACACGACTCGTTTGGCAGCACTTTTAGCAATGTGCACACTTCTTGACATGTTGATTGTTGCTTGAAAATTGTGCATATATTCACTACCGCATTTCGCATCTGCGTGCCTGAGTTTTAGCTGTTTGTTTGCGTGCTGCTTTAACTCGCTTTGTCCGCACGCATCGTTTTACTGCAATGTAAAACTAAGTTCCCAGAATTTGGAGGAAAAAGCGTGATCAAGCATAAAAATCCCGGGAGTTTATTCTTGTATTTGTCGCAAACAACCATCCAAAGGCAGGTTTTCAAATGCTCTTTGCACGTAAACAATGTTTAGCTCTGTTTGCGACGGAAGGTCTCACGAGACCTCGAATCAAGTTAGACCGTGTTGGTAATGGTCACAACGCGCTGATGGACGACGAAAAACAACAAAGCAAGGAAAAGCTCGCTGTTGTTTAGAGCTGTGTTTTTACTCTTATTGTCCTACCTAGATCAAATTAATAACGACTCGCATGCGTCTTTCACCGAGTTTTATGCTCCTAATCAAATAATGAGAATTTATTTCCACTTGAATTTTTTAAAACCAAAGGCGACACAACGCCCCTAATTGTGCTCTAAGAACGCACTCGCTATGTTGAATCTGGATGAGATTTCTTCCACCGTTGTCTGAATGTCTGGGAAATTAAACAAAGTAGCACTCTACTTTGTTTATTTTTCTCCTCATGTAAATCACACAAGTTGCTTCATTTAATTACACAAACACGCAAACATCACTTTTAAACAAAAAAAATATTTTTTTGGGGTTTTTAATTTTTTTTTCTTCCTTTTTTGTTTTAAAGAATAATTCAATTTGACAAAGAGATTTGTTATTTTCTTTTCTTACCTTTTGCTAATGGTGATATCATAAGCAAACTAACGAGCGCAGCTCCGTGTCCTTGTCCGAGTATCGTGACGTTCTGCGGATCTCCTCCAAAGTGCTCGATGTTTTCCTCGACCCAATGGAGAGCGGTGATGAGATCAACTAGGCCGTAGTTACCACGCACCGTCTCCGTGCTTAGGAAACCTAACAAGAAAAGAAGAAGAAAGAAGGAAGAAAAAGAAAAAAAAAAACGAGGAAAGGGATTTTCTCAGACTTAGACGAGTCACGACACGAGTTGTAGAAGCAATGCGATGTTAAGAAACCGATAAGGAATTTTTCTTACCAAATACTCCTAATCGGAAGTTGACAGTGACCACGACGACGTTTCCGAAACTGGCCAGCACGCTGCCGTCGTAAGGGTTACCGGAATTCCATTCAAACGATTCGCCATGAATGTAAAATACTACTGGCAGTTTTTCAGGATTGCGGCCAACTGCAAATAGAAGAATAATTTACAGTTGTGCGAATTTTTCATCAATTGTTTATTGTACAACGTAAAGTTTATAATTAATCACTGTGATGAATAATGGAATCACGATTTGTACAACTGCTGTTGGCCTGTTATTATTATTACAGTATTTGCAGATTAATTAATACGAAATACATTTGAATTTTGTTTGGTAATTATACGATGTAAACATATGTCACGTGGCCGCGAGCGGGCAAGACAAAACGAGCTGGGCATGCAATTCCTTTATCTGAAATTGTTTCCCAGAGCGGAAAGAATTAAATTTCTTCTTGCATCATCGCTGCCGGAAAGAATTAAATTTCTTGCGCGAAATAGTCTGGTTGCAACTCCCAAGCACAAAAAGAAATTCTCACCAAACAGTTGAGAAATTAAAGAAATTCGTATCTGCATGGTTTGTTTTCTTGTTGGAATTGGAAGGTTCAAAACAATTTTGTTTTTCGTGCAACATGACCGTCGTTCACGTCATTATTTGATATGTGATATCAGGATACGCGATACCGCGTTATTTCTTCATTATTGTACAAATTAATTGGAATCCAAGTGCGAACATAACTCCTTACTGAAGCACGAGCTCTTTATAACCGCTCTCACGGTCTTTAATCTAACACCAACTTGACAATTACAAATGTTGGTAAAACGTAATAAATTTTTGCACAAATAAAAGGAAAACGAATAAAAATCAATGGCAGACTTTTTAATATTCCAGTTGAAAAGGTAAAATGAGTGACATGGAAAAGTTGGAATGGTGTAAATGGCTTTTCGGAATGGTCGCAGTTGTTTTGGTAATCATGCTAGTTGGAATGTGAATTAGTTTCCAGATAAGAAGAGTGGAGCCACTATTCCTTTTAGTCTGTGCTCTTATTGGACGAACTGTACAGAGTGCTGACTATTTAACTTTTATTATTGTCCAATAAGAATTTATATGGGCGAGTATAATTTTTTTGTTGGCAACCGTCTATTGTGGGTTTAACATTATAGGCACTTTTGTTTTTGCAAAAATTTGTCAGGGAATGGAGAAAGAGAGAGAGAGCGAGAGCGAGAGAGAGATTCATCTGCAGAAGCACTGCATTTTCGTTTGATAGGTCTGAAAGCAGTATCGTTAGCATTAACGCATAACCCCCCGCCACGTTTGATAGATTTGCTGTCTTTTCAGATGTGTGTTCCATTTGTCACACTCAGTTATTGACCTCTGCAATGCGATCCACGGTTGTGACAATGAACATAAATTTATTTAAAATAACAAGTATACCGGTAAGCTTATCTGTGCAAGATTCAAGCAAATATGTGTGAAGGAATTAACAAGTGTTGACAGTTTTCCTTCCAAGTTAAAAATGATTTTCAGTCGCAGACGAATTTTAATATTTTATTTTCAACTGCTTCGGAATTAATGAGTAAAGGCGGTATTTTCGTTCTGGTATATGGGATTTATCAACACCGTACTATTTCATTTTCACAATTGCTGAATAAATTTCCCTGCCTCGATTTAATGCATAAATACGCTCGCTTTTAAAGTGTGGTTTGCGTAATTGCGTCTGAATTCATCAAAACTTTTCTAATTAGCATTTTTGTTTTTGGTTATTTACTTTTAGAAAATGCTGCAAATTATTCTTTCGGGAAATGATTCCCAAGATTCATGCATTTTTCAGTGACTGTTTAAAAGTAAGGTTTCGAAACTCTTTTGTTTCCGTGTTTTGGTTGAAGAAATGCAAATTTGGAACAACTGTTTTTTTTTCTCCTCTCTTCAAATATCGAGAATTATAATGTTTAAGAGGATCAGACAGAACTAATTGCAATGTAGACTTAACAAGAATTAAAGGCAAAATAAAGGTATTACAATGGGCCCTAAATGAACGAGTGTGTCAAGTTAAAGCGGAACACAGTCCAGCAGCTCGAAATTAACTAGAGTTAATTTGATTAGCGTCTCATAAGGATTAATTATTAACAGTAAGTAGCGAGGTAGAAATCAGAGCAAATCGGACAACCCCGTTTCTGGCAACTGTTTATTAAATTAGTACACTTTGTAATCCGCAAGAGGCGATGCTGCTTTGTTTAACCAAGAAAAGGAAAGAAAAGAAATTGTCTCGTTGAATTGAGTGACTCGATAATGAGATGGAAGTCGCCTAATTTGGCCGTATATAAATAAGAGATGTTGAAGATTCATTATCCCAATTATAATAACACTTCTTCTCTTCTTATTCCAGTTGTGTTTTGATTAATTTATTCTTACTGAAGGTTTCGTATGTCGGTTTTCATATCTCGATTAAGTTTGGATTGATTTTAATCACCATTATTCACAAATCGTAAAGAACAAAAAAAGGAATAAAGGGAAACTTTCATTTTCTATCTTTCTTCAGCAATTAGGCAGATTTAGTCGAAGGGGATTTGTGAACAGAAACATTTCCTCCAAATTGGCCCGTTGAAGATTAGGGATTAATGGAAAACGGATCAATTTCATTTGTGGATCAACTTTGCATTGCTCTGATTGCAAGGCCCTGCAAATATGATTACATATATTTTGAAGAAAAAAAAAATATTTATTATTTTTTTTCAGTATTTTTCAAAAATTTGCATAATTGAATGTAAATGTCCTTCTTTGCACGGTTTGTTTCAGTTGCGATTTCTGCGTTTTATTTCCATAATCCAATGCGCATTTGTGGTACGCCGGATCCGTGGACACGTAAAGGAATGGCAAAAAATGGTAGTTTGTATGATAAACAAGATACAAAATCCATCGAGGCTCGCGCGTTTCTGTATGTCTCTCGAGCCAACGACCGAGAGTTGATGTGGGGTAGTGAGATCAATAGAACGCAGCTGTAGGGATGGACGGTGCAAAAGGGGTCAGCACTCTGTGCCTGCCCTACACTGCTGGCCCCACTCTATAACTTGCCCATTTTTCTATTAGAAAAGGATGTTTATGTTTTGCACTTTTCATCTCTAATCAAGCGCGCCATTTGCAGAAAAGATGAAGCTAATAAAACGAATTGCTTTGTTTTGCATTTGTATGGTCGTTGGATGACTCGCTTGATACAATAATGATGGTCTACGATCTCTGGAGGAATCGTCAAAGCGTTTTATACGTAACCCGTCACTGCGTCGTCGATATTTATTATGGAATTGGTATAAAATCTGAATGTCGCCGGCTTAAAACTCGGCATACGCTTTTCTCGACGCATTATAATGTTAAGAGGGAAATTATCTGCTCCATAAAGAATGTTTTATTTGTCCCAAACTGTTTCTATCGAGTTGTTAAATTAAACCGTTTCGTAATTAAGCTGTAATTTTAAAGTGTATTAGTAATTACAAAATTGTAAATTGTCTTCCGAAATTACAATTATATTAAAGACATAGACATCGGCGCAAACATTTAAAATAAGATTGCTTTTTTTTTTTTTTCTTTTACTTAATTCTAGTCGTGTTGGTGTTGCTGATGCTGCAACAAGTTTCTTTCCTTGTTGGTTTCAGCTCTGAAATCGATATAAATAGATGGAGAAGGGAATAATTTGATAGACACAGGGACGGTAGAAGTTGCGCGTTTTGAGTTGTTTACGCAATAAATGAGTTAAAACGGGCTCTCGTTGTTTTGCAGGTCGTAGCAAGCACGATCCGTAAACATCAATGGCACTAAATAAATAAATTTTTTCAAGATTTAAACTTTAATTGAAAGCTGTAGTTTAGCCGGGAATTTCGTTTGCTTTTATAGTTGAGAGAGGTCATTTGTCTACATTTGCGAAATCAGTCTTGAATTTATATTTATAGCGCAGCAATAAATTGTAGTCCGAATAAAAAAGATTTAAAAAATAAGAAAATGAAATCATTTAAAATGGCCGCTTCGTGATTAAAATTTCAGTCAGTTTACAAACTGACACCATCGAAGATTTTTGTTGTTCAACTGTCCTTGAGTTGTTGACAACAGATCCCTCAAGGAACTCCACAATCGCAAACGAAAGTGAAAACAAAATTCTTTATTTTTTTTCTTAAATTAAATTTTAAAAAAAGGTGAAAAATAAGCAAAATTAGATTGTGGCAATAACGAGAAGAAAAAATATTTATATTTCACTGAAGTCTGCAGGAGAAAAAAAAAAACCGAATATATTTTTTAATCAACTTAAATTCCCACAACAATTTTTTTTTTTTTTTTTAGATAAATATTTTTTTCATCTTTGTCTTTTTCATTTTCTCTTCGTGTTACAATTTCTTGTGTGCGACGTAGTTAATCGATAATCTAGACGGCGACAGAATGACGCACTGGCATCTGCTTGTGTGCTGTGGTCTGAGCTATTTTCAGTTCACCAAAGTCAAAAGACGATCCACGTGCTATAACTCAATTGAGGAACACATCACCAACGTCCGTTTGCTCTTATTTCGGAGCAAATCGTTTTGGACCAGATGTCGCCAATGGCTACCTCCGCGTGACCCCTCAGGTCCAATTGGGGTCGCTGGATCTGATCGGGAACAGCGAAACGGGGTTGCATTATGGGCTTACACACCAGCGAAGGATTCGATACAAACTCAGTAGCCACCGTTTGGCGGTGAGCCCTAATCCTGATCTAAGGTCCCTGGCAAAGGGCCAGCATCGTGTGGGATAGGGGGCGCTGAGTAGATTAGGTTTCCATGCCAACTGTCGACTTTGTCTTCATATATATATAAGAAAACGCCAGAGACAGGTCAGGAGAAAGGGTTTCAGGGGTAATAAGCGAGGAGATGTTTCAATACAAATTGCATGGAAGGACATAAAAATCTTTAAATTAAAGTCAGAATGGCACAACATAAGTTGATGGCGACATAGCGGGAGATTGAGGGAGAAGCATCGTCATCGAGACAGAGAAGATATTCAACTTTTACTTTCTTTTTTAAGCATTCAATATTTTCTATATGGGCAAAGTGATATTGTTGCCATAAATAATGCGATTGTGTGTATTTATTCATGTGTGCTTTAGTATTTATCCGTCGAGAACAGGTCGGGGGCCTTCAACGAGGTTTTTCTTGAGAATTTTTTTTTTTAATTTTGTGCAAGGAAAAAATGTGTTGAAAATTGGTGTTGTGACTATTGTCATTATTGGAAATTGTCCAAATGATTTATGTCGAATGTGCACAGGTGGCCACAAAACCATTTTGCAATATTTTTATTTTTATTGTTTTTTTTTATTTTTACTTTTTAACTGGAAAAAGTAATCACTTTTTAAGAATTAATGATTTTTTCATTGAGCTGAGTTGATGAAAGGTATTGGAAAGAGTTGTGTTTCTATATATATTGATGTTTTCAAGTGTAAATCAAAAGCTGGTACATGGAGGAAAAATGAAGAAAAAAAATGGAATCGAGCGATGTGATGTGTGTGGGATGCTGGTGGCAGCTGATAAAATCTGTCAGTCAGCCTGGTATGTAGCAAACATACCAGGAATGACTAAACTAAAATACTTGGCCATCAGTGATATTGGATATTTGTCTACGCCCAACCCTGGTTCTAGTGCAATTACCCTGCAAGAATGCTGTTGGACATAGTTCAACTTGTTGAAATAGATTAATGGGACAAATGCTCACCGTAGGCCGTAGTAATAATAACAAACTCGTCGAGCAGTCAACCTACATTTTTTACATTTATTTGTATTGCACTTAACAACATTTTCTTTTGTTTTAATTTAACCTGAAGAGTAGCACTAACCTCTTATCACATTTTAGGAGGGTTCCATGTAATGAGGTGGGGGTCATATCGATGAAAGGACTGCAAATAGCACTAGGTAACCCATGCTGCACTTCTATGCTAGGTCATCTTGGGGCATGCTATGAGCAGTGGCGCATCGTGGTGCTTGGGGGTCCTGGGCACCGGCACCAAATGGCCATCAAATTCGCAATTTTTTTTCTTCTGTTTTATTTTTATTTTTGGGAAACTGACCAGCTAAAATGGGGCCCCTAGAAATCTCGAACCCAGGCGAGTGCCTACAGTGTGCCCTTGTGATATGATAATGCACCACTGGCAATGAGGGCAAGAGAAATCTATTTAATAAAATGTGGGCTACATCGTAGCACTTTCTAGGGCCTGATTTTGGTGTTTATACACTCTGGGCACTTTTATTATAGGAGTTTGATGTTTTAGATACATTATTTTTCATTTTCTTCTTATAGGTCCTCAAAATTCCGTAGGTCCTAGGCACTGCGCCTTAATGGGAAATCCGGCCTTTATTACTGCAAGAAATGTTAAATTTCTTCGGTAACTGCTTGGGTCAACGTTGATGGGCGACTATACATTTCTCTCAACCTATTCAATAGTCCATTTGCCAATCATGTGATGCAAATGCAGTGTCCCCTTTGCACCATATCGATTGGAATTGAATAAATACACAGTTAGCAAATTTACCGCACGGGAGATCCATTCCTTGCCCGTTTGGACTAGGACTAGGTCTGAGGAGAATGTCTGCAGATGCCGGGCCAGACAGTCTGGTTTAAAGTCGGATCCGCTATCTCGGCCCCGTTTATCCCACGTGACCTTCACTATACTATTTATTAGCACATTTCATAAAACAAAGTAGTTTTTGCACTCGCAGTTCGCAGAGAGAATTTTAAAGGTGATTGTATTAAACTCATCCTTTGTATTTTTTTTCTTTGATGAAATTTTGTGCAGGGTATTGAAAAAGTAGGCAAGTGTGGGAGCTGAGGGGGGAAAAATGACTGCCTCCATTATTAAAATTTGTTGTGTTTTTCACTCGTGTTGATCCCAGTAATAGTTTGTTCATTTAAATTTTATCCAGGTGTGGGATCAGACTAAGCAAGATGTACGACACCATACAGGGCTCCTAATTCTTTTTTCTATTCCATTAAATTTGCCAAGCATGAAGAAGAAAAAACGATTTACAAGCAAAATCGTACGCTTTAAATAAGGAGGTTTTTATTATGAAGCTGGACCGTTTGACAAGTTGAGAAATTGGTTGCGAGATGTTTAATCCGAAGTGAATAATATCCGCCTGTCACTCCTCGTACGATGCATGCAGCACCGTTTCTTTGATGTATAATTTAACGAGTTAATATGCTCCTTTACCTTCCTTTCTACCTGACCTGTAAGATTGAATTTTGTGGGTGCACAATTGGTGCAATAAATTGCCATTACCCTGTCTCTGTTTACCCCCTCCACTCGACCACTTTCGCCATATCCTCTCTCTTTCCATCTGCCTCAAAAAACCTTATCCTGTATAACTTGGCCAAAATGATGGCAACTCATGGACTATTCCGCGCTTATCACCAAGGTCCGAGACCCCTCAATATGGTCATCTGAATGCGAGGGTGGACTGTGCACTCTGCCACACCCATAGCCACTCTTTCTTCATTCTTCTTTGTCCCGAGAAATACGTGAGAGGAAAGACAAAAGAAGAAAAACAAAGCACACTTTTTCTTTGTCCTCTTCGTTTCGTCTGTCTTGAGTCTGCAGGGAAAAAGGAGTTGGAGACTCGAGTCGTTGTCATGGAAATTGTACATGCACAAAATGAAATACATTAAAAGTGGTCTGGGAACAAGAGATGGAATTTTCAATTGACATTTTTTTTACTTTTGGCCCGTCTTGTGGCAACTTTGTAATTAATTGCTGCTGGATTTAGACTTCCTCGGTCAAGTATTTTCTTTAGTTTTTCGATGCTTTTCGAGCGCTGAGCTTTAAATAATGCAGCCGCGTAAACCATAAGTAAAAATTTAATAATCTTTCTGTCATTTTGAGCACAAGGTGAAGTATTGACCATGGATTAGAGTGGGGAGTGATATCAAGGGTCAGAAAAAGCTTGCAAGGAAAATGGCTAAAACGAGTTAGAGTTTCAAAGGAAGTGGTGAAATCCTCAGGGAAAACATTAACAATATTTCTAAAAAACTGAGGCGGTTTTTTGTATTTTACTTTTACGGTGTATGTTTTATGCATTTTTTATTTATTTTTTGTATTTATAGTTTCTCCCGCGAGTTGCAGTTGTGGAAAAATCGATTGATTGGAATGTTGATAAGACACAAATTATCCATTGTGGTACAGTAATGATGCATGAACGTGCTGGTACATGTTTTGTGCAAACTAGACTGGTTAACCTCGACCGGAAATAGAGTTTAAGCTTAATAGAATTCTCCCAAGTCTTGCTGATGGACGTGTGGAATGTTGTAGAGTACACTTGAAGCTAATCTCTTTAGTACCTTTCGACAAACTTACAAAGCCGTGGCTGCATACAGCGTACAAGAGGAATATTTGATGCGTTTAATCATTAGCGCCTTATGAACTGCAGGTGTAATCTAAATTGCTACTGAAACTCACATTTATATTTTACAATATGCTCATATAAAATCGGCGCATCGCAGACGGGATTTCTTTCCATTTTCCCCTTTAAATAAATATCCTTAGGTTAGTGACCGGCTTAAGTAATACTAATGATAACAATAATAATAATAATGGATTTCTAAATGTTTTTGGGGTAGTGCCGTGGGATATAGGTGAAAACAAAACGTGCCATTTTGTGCTGGTTCGTGGATGTTGTTTTCTTGTATAATAAATGCATAGACCGGGGTGGATTTTTTTTTCTTTCTTTTTTTATTCGGAAATTTGAGGAAACCGTTTATTCGTTTCGGAAATTGAAATTGGAGTCCAAGAATCTCTTTTAGCCTCGCCTGGAGGTTATCTATTTTTGGTGACAAGGAAACACACGAGTCCAAGTTGCTTGCGGGTTAATTGATAAAACCTTTGATAATAATTAATTTGATTAGGTTTGGCAAGAGGGAGTGGTTCAGGAGGTAATAATATTGATTTTCAATTGATTTTGCTGCTTTTTTCCGTGTCCACAAATTAAATCACTGGAAAAAAAGTGATCACACGCATGCGCACATCTCTATTTCCGGTTTTCTCGACCTCTCACTTCGAATTGTCAGCCGGGAGTTTAAATTAATATTATTGTCTCGATTGAGCACGAACAAGACGGAAATATTGGTTGAAAAATAGTTCGATTAACGTTCGGAACAGAAAAAAAAAAATGCTTACATTTTTTATAAAAATAATGTAATTAGTTTTAAAATGGGGATTATTGTGTATCATCATGGGAAATAAACTCGAAACCAATTTTCCCAAAATCGATTTGATTTATTGCACCCTGTAGAGAGAATGCGTAATTTTAAAACCCAGGATTTATACTCATTAATAAACATTGATTTAATCGACGATGTCAAGTACCGCGATTGGATTTCTAAAATTATAAAAACCGAAAAATAAAAATAAACCTTAATGAATTTATTAAATTTTATTGGGTCGTGCAGTGAAACCAACACCAAAAACGAGGTTATATTAAGAATGCAGCTTAACGTCTATAATGAGCGCAGTAGAAATGCATTCGACACACCAACGCCGTGACAAGTTAGGAAGAAGTTGAAACACACAACTGAATTTGTGATGAGTGTAATGCAAATTAAAGTTACGTTGACTATTACACAAGTGTACAAAGATTAAATAGGTTTGTTTACCTTTGAGTGGCGTGTAGACGTTGAGGTAAAGACAATCCTCGCTTTGGTTCTTTAAATAAGGAATGAGTCTCTTCAGCATGTTCAACCTCCCTCTGGACATGGATTGCAAGGCTGCTGTTTCGTTCGTAATATCCGGGTACTTTTGTGGACACACTGGACCGAATCGGTCAGCCAACCTTACCGAACGCCAAGGTGTAAGCGACATGGGAGGCATGAATCGCAGGTATCCGACCGGCGGAGGTGCGAAGGGAATTCCCAGGAACATCTCGACGGGTTGCAGATGTTTGTTGGGCAGGGTGTTGATGAGTCCGCGAAGCCCGCCGAATTTTGTGGTCACCACTCGGGTGGCTAGCTTCCTTCCGAACGCCCCGCACAGGTCGACTCGCAGCCAGAGAAGCAGCAGGAGAATCGCGAGCGTCGACGCACGCCCGGCCATGCTTGCAACACACATTCACGCGGCCATCCGGCGTCGTCGGTCGGCGGAATCGGCGTCGGCGTCGGCGTCGGCCTCGGTGTCCAAACAGAGAGTGCTCGCACCGGCGGATTTCAGTTCCGTGTGCACGTGACCGAGGACATGCGGATGGCAGATGTCGGCAGTGCTGCCCGCTTGGCAGCCCACTTCGGAGCCAGGCTGCGGAGGCAAACACACGCACTTTAATATTATATTAACTTTTGTAAAGAACTCGCCGGCTGAGAGACACTCGATCGATACAGAGTCTGCGCACTGGAAACCGATGAGAGGAGGTGGGTGTGGGAGAGGACATTACCATTCGGTCAGGCGCAGGGGGAGATGGGAAGATGTGAAGTGAGGTGGCGGGGGGGCGGGGAGGAAAGAGGCGGATGTGATGGGATGCCGAATTTAGAACGGTGTGGTAGCAAGATGTGCTTGTTTACTGCTGAGGTTCACTCGAGAGAGTTGGGGTAGGGAAGGAAATGGAGGATTCCGTTTGTATTCATTAAGACCAACCAAACCATATGAATTTCATTTTTTTAATTTAAAAAAAAAAATAAAAAATGCTATAAATATTCACAAAATTAACTAGAGTATCAAATTTTTCAAATGTAATTGTATTACCGGTAAACTGAAGATTTTTGTTTAAAATGATTAAGTGGAGTGTGAGAATAGAAAATTAAAAAGTATGGTGGGGACGTGGTTATGACCAAACTAAGCTTATTAGTCTAGCTTGGCTTAATGCAGTGCATGCATTCATTGCAGGACAGCCCAACCAGCATCGAGTGTGTGCTGAATGTATGTGGAAGGGAAAAAGCTAGTGCAGTGATGTGGTAGTGTTAGCAATGTGTGGGTTGGACGAGTCCCTTTTGGACGACTTGTCTCCAGAGTGTCGGCAGTCGATCGATGAGTAGGGGGTCCTGCAACGTGTCTCGTGGCACATCCCCTCCCCTTTTCACCTCCCGCCTCTACGTGAGAGTAGCATGAAACAGAGTTAGATTCACCTTTGACTGGCGCGCAGCCAATGAAGCTGTTTCCATGGAAACGGGCTGCAATGCGTGGGAAGCATTGCAGAGAAGGATTGCAAATTTAGATAAATAACAATCTTTTTTCCTGCCCCATCCCGAATTTACAGTCGTCGCAATTTATCATTTATTTGACCTTTTTTAAATCTGAACATTTGACGAGCATTGAAAACCCACTTAAGGAAATGAATGGGACAACGATGGAAGCTCCTGGATGCATTTTCTAATCCAGCAGATGTTGAAGATTGCTTAATCCTACTGGGCTAGGAGTAGAGGTGGCGTGGGGAATGGGGATGGTGGAAATGGAAAGAGCCAGCCACAGGGTGTTGTGAGATCTTTATGGGCAGAACGTGCCATCGCAATAAGGGCACTGTGTGGGTCTAGGTACAAACTGGACGGAGATAAGGTTTGGGCGCGCATAATAAATAAAGGGACGTACGAGCGGGGGCTGAGACTGAGAATCGAGGCGTTGTACTCTATGGCGCATGTGCATTTGCCTTCGCTCGCCTCGTAGCTGCTGTTTATGGACTGGGAAGCCACGCATGCGCGTGAGAGTTTAGCCGTGAGGTGTTATAAGAGGAGAGAGACTTTTGTCTGATGTGATGGATAAGGATTTATTGAATTAAGGATGAAAGCAGTGGATTAATGAGAGGGAAGTGATTCACTTGTATCAGATATCTATTTCTTCGATTTGTTTCTTTCTTTTCTTTTTCTTTTACTCATTGTTTGTCTTCTTTTTGTGTCGTGTTTAGATAGAGCAATGGAAGGGAAATAAATGGTTAGGGACTTTAGAAAAGGATAAATAACGTTTTGTATTTTTTTTACTACTTCTTCTTTTTCTTTTTCTTATTTTTATATCAATTTTAAATTTTAATTCAAATGCTATCGTGAAGTTTTGATTAGAAAATAAAATGTATTTTAAACAAAGAATTTTTTAAATTAAATATTTTATATTGCATCCAATTGCGCGCTCAATAATTCAAAATTGGAAATGTATATTACTCTGAATTGATTTTTCTTTTTAATTTTTCTTTTAAATAAAGGTTGCATTGAAATCGCAATTTGATCACGCATGTTTAAAGATACATGTGATTAAAGTATAACTTCGCTTTTATTTATTTTTTTTTTTTAAATTTTTTTTTGAAAAGGAAAAACAATCTCAATTCCTTAGAGAATTGATTGAAAGAAAAAATATTTACGAATTCTTTTAAGAAAATAATCCAGTGAATACGGTAATATTAAATGAAAGAGATTGTAATTTCACTCAAGTGTATACATAATAATGCCATTAGACTGTATTAAAATATAACTCTTTGAATCTTCCATTTATCCGCCTCCCCGATTCACTCAAAACGACTTACAACTAAGTTAATATAAGAGGCTTAAAGTTTCAAACTTTTCAAAAACTCTCGAGATAAAAAAATAAAATAAAATTGGCGGTGGGGGATGGTGAGCTAAAAGGAACGGTGGAGCATCTTTGACCTACGTGAACTTGACAACGACAAAAAAAATAAAAATGGCTTTTCTGATTTAAAATTTAAAATTTATGACCAAGTAGGCCGAGGTGCACTGTAGGGTCGGATGACCGGCAGAGCGCCCTCTGGTTTGGGTGGCACAATCTGAAACTTGCAGACAGACTCTCGTGGGAAATGAAACACGTGTCTCCACCTCCACATCCTCACCTCACCTTTGAAGACGGCCACTTAGGGAGTCGGTTGCAAAATAAATGAAAGAAGTATGGGATGTCAGTAAATATAAAGGAAGGCAATCAGTCTAGAGCACAATTAAGGAATCAACGGTGACGTGTTTTATCGCCAGCAGGAGGTGACTAGGATGGGAAAATGTCGATTAACCGTGCTGTGGAAATGTTAATTTGCAGAAAATTGGAAGGTGACAAGCTGCCAACTTTGCAGTTTGTCGTTTTGTCGAGGATAAAAATGTGGGTAGTAAGGGTGAAATAGTTTTTGATTGACACCTATTATTTTGCTTTATTTCAAGTGCGGCCTAAGGTACGCAAGCAAATTCATTACTTCAGACGGAAAATACGAATAACAATATTGGGAAATATTTTATTCAACATTCGGTTGTTCTAAATGTGAAATAATAAGTCGTCTTTGCAATTACGACGTCACCAATTCCATTAAAAGAAGAAAGTTGAAACATTAGAAGCAAAAATTTAATACGCATACACAAGCAAGTTTTGCTTGTTGTTGTAGGGATCTTGTTTTGCTTATAGTTTGCTTTATTCCGAATTTAATGAGAAAAAAAAAGCAATTTTTTTTTGCCTTAGAAGAAAAGAAATCGAACCCATAAAAAAATAGCAAAAAAAAAGCAAACAAATTGAATCCATTTAATTTTTTGCTATTGATTCGAGTGAAATCAGAAGGACGCAGTGTGCCGTAAGATCACGTACTGAAATTGAAAGACGTAGACAAATAACAGATTAAAAAACAAATGTTGTTTATACCTGAATGCCCACAGTTGTGTTCCAATTCGGATACAATTTATCTACTACTTTGTTCCATCTCATTCGTATGCAAATATCTAGGAGGAGGAAGCAGGAAAGCACAAACATACAAACCATTAGGTGCTTTGTTCTTCACGTATAATTCATGTACGTGTACATTTACGAGAGAAAACTTTACAAAGTGCTAAAACCTGTCAGTTTGTTGCGAGTAATTTCGGAACGAAATAACTAAATAAATAAGCGTATTAATGAGAAATTGCAGTTTTAATTGCAGAAGGTGATGGCAATGGAATAAGGTGTGTTTTAGTGTATCATTTAGACACTAGATGGCGTGTAGCGAGGCTAAGAAAAGTAGTTTGGGGTAAAACGATAATTGGTAAATTAGATAATACGGGCTTTGGTTTTTAAGTTTGTGCGCGAAGGGTTGAGTTGAGGCTAAGTGTAGCCAAGTGAAGCTGATATGAGAGCAGTGAAACGCACAGACCTTTAGTTGAATCCGTTGAGTGGAACGAGTTAGTTCATCCATGTAACCGTATTGGGAGATGACTGGCCGTTGGCGCCTCTGAGACTCGCCTGGGCCCGCCACTCGTCCGACTGTGATACCCGTAATGGGTGCGTGTGGGCACGAGGCGCAATTTCATTTTGTCGCCAGCCAATGCGAGACTAGGGAGCCGTAAAAAACAGCGAGTCACACTATACTGTGCCTGCACTGAGTTGAGTTGGAGCAAATCGCCTTTCCACTCCACCCTTCTGTTTTTACAGATTTCGTGGACATTGGTCGGTTCCGTTTAGGTAATGAGAAAATCCACTTGGCTCAATACTTGATGTGACTTTATTTCCCATTGTCGGTTAACAAGACATTGCCACTGTCACATTTTGCTCTTGGATTTTTTTTTTCATTCGCTTTTTTTATGGATGTCATTTCATACGTTGGCTTGGGGAATGAGGGCATAGAGACAAAAGACCAATTGCCAATTGCGGACTGATTCATTAAGTAAGTAAAATGGCAATTTTCTAATGCGGTCATGATTGAAATCTCAAATTACTTTTCTCTTATAAATTTTAGATGAAATCGTGTTCTCTTGTGTAATAAAACAAACCTTTTTTTTATTTTTTTTATTTTTATTTTTATTTTTATTTTTATTTTTTCATGAAGCCTGCAGTCAAAGCTAAAGAATGATTTATTTTTATTTTTATTTTTTTTATTTTTATTTTTATTTTTTAGAATAGCTCAATTTTTATTTTCGGGTTGTTTATTTTTGGGGTATAAAAAAATCAATGTGGTGATCCTATCTGGAACTGTAATGTCTCAATCCTCATTTTGTTTGCTGTTGACTAGAGTGCCGACGAGAAGAACTTAATGGTTGTTTACATTTGCCTGGTTTTTAAAAGAGTAATCAATTGCGGCTCTGATGAGCCGTGTACAATATTCATAACAGTTAAGTTGAAAATCAAGCCAACCAACCTTTTGGTAGATGGTGACTTAATTATTCTATGATAAAATGGGTTGTTTGTTATCAAAACCGCAATTGGTTCGCCTTTTCCTCTTTCAGCAATAATAATAATGAAATTACAAAGAAAAAAATTAATTAAATTGGACCAAAAAATATAAGGGGCCGAGACAAAAGATGTTTTCTTCTTTTTTTAGTTTCTCCTCCTCTTTTTTGGTATTGATTCGGAGTTCTCTCACAGGTCTCCTTTACATCGCAATTTCAAATCTTCATCTTGCGCCTTGCAGGAAAGCTCAATCGCGCTTGGCATCTCAGTTACCATGGAAACATATCTGGGAAATAGTTTTTATTGTTATATTTATTTTGCTGTGTACATACATTGTAGTTAATCTTCGTGCGACGATTTATTGGTCAGGTGTTGATGGAGCGGAAAAAGCTGCTGGTGCTGGTAGATTGATGTTGTCGTAGAAACGCATCTCGTTATTTATTTTTTCTCTCTTCATCTTTTTTATTGGAAAAAAAATTGAAAAGTTAAAAATAATAATAAAAAACTATATATATAACAGTGAAGTGTTTTATTTTTATGTGACAGTTTATCGGTCAGTGGTCTCTGACCTTGGTTTCGCAATGAAAATCGATAAGGCGAAAGGTATCGATGGTTGACGATTGTCTCCTCTTTGGACGCCATCTCTATTGGTGACCAGTCGTTCGACTAAGTGGCGCCATCCATCCGGAGGACATGATGGCGGTGCAACTTGAAAAATTCGTCACATCGACCAACTCATTAACGGGACTATATGCAGTCCAATTAATGAGCGATTTTGAAAAATCTGTGACTGAACGCCTGGTTATAGACGCATATTGTTCGTGACCCAATTCAACAAGTGTGATTGAACTATTGAACAATTGCTAAATTGCCAAATTTGGTAACGATTTTTACTGATTGATAGGAATTTTTGATTAATGACTACTGGAAGAGAAGACAATTAAAAAATAATAAAGAAAAAAAATGTGATTCATCATTGCCCAAAACGCGCACAATCATTTTGATTAAAATTTGTAAAGTAAAAATTCAATTTGTGAATTTAATTTTGATGATCAAACGTTACGCGAACTCGCTCATTCGTCAACATCTGATTGACCCGACCTATATAAATTAGTCGGGTCATAAAGTAATGGTGGTAATGGTATAGCAGGAAGTTATCGTTAGAGGACTCAATGCTTCGCACTCCTCTGAAACATTTTCGTCGTTCTTCAAGCGTCAAGGCAGGAACCACACAATATTTGCGCCATTGCGGACAATTAACAAGCTAAATCCATTCATAATAGCTTGAGGCAAATGGGAACCAGGTTCCCCCATCAATTAAGCCTAATAGCCTCGTAAAATAATGGCCGGGTGGCGCTGTTCTCGCGCAACTTGAAATTGCGCTGCTTGGCTGATTGCATCCAAGTTTTTGTGGTCCTTCTGTAGGAAGTTGTCTGTCGTTTCCACTTTTCGCCCGTTGGGGGGAGAAAATTAATTAGTATGAATAAATTTAGTTGGGGATAATAGAAAAGTAATTTTTAATTTTTTTTTCTTCCGTTATTGTATTGTCGACTTGCGAATAAACAACGAAAACAATTAAGGATAAGGATTAAATTTGTTGTTTATGAATAGTTAAATTTGACTTAGACTTTTTTCAATGTTCTTTTCTTGATTAAATTTGACTTTATTTTATTGTCCGGTCAAGAAACGCTATGATGAAGGGTTAACTTAAATTTTTATAACTTTCCATAATTTAATCCTCAAGTACATTTTCCTGCAGACATGTTACGGTGTGAGTAATAAAGCTAAAACGCTACTTTAATTAGACTATAATCGCATCGAGCGCCATTAAAAATATCACTTTATTTCGTTGTGTAAATGCAACATTTTACTACGACTTTAAGGTCACGTGTACTGATTGTTGGTGTGTTAGGTGTTACCAATTAATTCACCTGACAATAAAATTCCCTCGTTTGTTAATGCACCAGAAAATGCTGGTTTAACATAGCAATTATCAATTATCAATTTTTTTAGAAATTTGAAAGTGTGGGGCACCTCTGAGCGCGGAGTCTCGGTCTGGGGCCTGAAAACCGAGGTCTGAGCTGGCACAGTTGTAGCAACTTTGTAGCCCATTTGAATATTTTTTGACCGCCATATTCAAGCCCTTTGACTGTTTTGATGCCTGCAGTTATTAAGTATTAAATGTTAAGTTAGGGCATGGATTAGGTTTAAACATATGTAAACAGACCTCGCTCACTGTATGTGAACAACTCAGTAATTAATAAGTTGTTTACATTCAAGTTTTGTGGGCAGTGGAATTAATTACATGTAATTGATGCATGTAGATTGCATGTAGGGTCAACTAATTTCCAATTCAGGTTTGCAAAGCATAAATTGTCACATATGTTATGTTTGATCTTTCTATATGCTTTCTGTTTCGGTTCGTGTCAAAGAAAAGGGTCAATGCAACTGGCAATAAATTGTGACAAGCAATAAAAATTTTCTACCCGCATAAAGTACAAAATCCTGATGGCGTAGCATGTAGTAGAACTATACGATTTTATAATGGTCATTTATTTATATACGATTTTCTTCTATGCCACCTGGAAAAACCTCCTCGGTTTGTTGGCTTAGAAACTAAGAAACAGGATCTTGTGTTTAGCATTAAGAATTAAGCTGATGCATAATTTCTTTCTTAAATGCCATCTTTTTCTTTAAACGACGTACTTTTCCATACTTTATCCTTGGGATAAATAAAGAGGGCCTAGTCATTTAATAAAGTTGCTAGTTGCTACATCCATTTCGTGCATGAACCATGAAATGGCATAATTACAATACAGGTCGATGGTTGATGCTGAAATATTCCACATTACGAAGAAAACTAATTGTGCCTGTCTGGCTAATTAATTACAATAATAATTATTAATAGGACGTGAATGCAAAGTTTTCAAAACTATTTTTCCTTTCCTTTCTCGTCTGTCAACAAATTTAGGTGAATAAAGCCTTATCTATAATTCACGTGGCAATGAAAGGATGAATCATTACACATTCATCATTTAAGAGGTGTTGAAGTACAGTAGATCGGCGATGCATCCATCGCTTTGTGCGAGAAACTAGAAAGGAAGGCAGGCATTTTCACGTGTGTGTGTGTGTGTGGTTTGTTTGCATTGGTGGGTCGAGTGTGGAAACACTGCATCAGAGGGGGCGCTCTTTATCCCCCTCAAATGACCGGGTTAACACGGGCAAACTTTTGTGTCGGCTGAGGGCCGTCATTATTGATTTCAATTTTGTTGCTAAAGCAGCCGTTTCGAGCTCCAATATATGTCTCGCCGGGCAACTAGCGAAGCCGCAAAATGTTTTAAGACGTTACAGGAAGTTATTAACAAGAAGCTTAAGAAGCAGGAACGGGTCTTGTTAGAGCTAAAGTTGGTCGTGCGCGATGGATTTAAAGGCAAACTTGTAGGTGGTCCTCGGGTGTATAAAAGGAGGATTTTCGACGTTTGAATGTTTCTAACAGCGGCTTTGTTTACAAAATTTTGCCCAAAGAAAGTATAGAAGCGAAGGCTTAAAAAGTGTAAACAACAAAAAAAAAACAGATTGGTAGCAGCTGTTGACTCGAAAGTTTAGTCCTTCGTACGTCGAATCCAAAGCATTGCATTGCTTGCTTAAGCGGAAAGTTGGGGTGCGAGAGGAGAGGAGAGGAGAGGAGAGAGAGAACGTGAGATTTATTGATAAATTGGGGTCAGCTCGATGCTAGCTCGATGCGATTTTGACTTGATTTGTGAAAAATAGTATACCGTAGTATATATATCGATAAAAGCAGCCGAAAGGGAATGATAAATAAGGAAAAAAAATCACATCCATGGGGTTTTTATCTCTGTGTTAAGAAAAAGTGTAAGTGGAATGATCACATTTTGTAATGTCATGTGGGATGATAAACTGTTTTTGATTCTTGGTACTGTACAAAAAAAAAATGAAAGGAAATGTTTGAAATTCTTTCCAGTTATATATAGAAAGCATAAACATCTTTACATGTTCTACATATAATATGGCTGCTAAGAGATAAACAAAATTGAAAATTTAAATTAGTTCACCATCAGTTGATTAAACATCTTTGAAATAATTTCAAAGATTGCTTAAGAAATTTCTCTTTAAACTAGGGAGACTGTAATTGAGTGTGAAAAAAAAATGCTGAACGTTGCCAAAAGTTTCTTTTTCTTTTGCCTACTCTATCGTGAATTTTTAAATTACAATGGACTTTTTTTTTTTGGAGAGCATTGAATAAAAATATTTGGTGAAAACAAATTTGGAGGGAAATCTCCGAGGACCACCTTTTTTAAATTAATAACGAGTTATTGCGTATTCTTTATTTTTTTTCCTTTCTTTACCAAATATTAGCTCAATCGTCCGCATGTACACTTGAAAGAAGTGAGAAATAGGATTTTGATCCACTCGGGAAATTTGCAAGTCAAATGACGGCAAATACGTCGACAAGTTTACTTTATCATTTTTTCATCTCAATTTTATTCCACTGCAGTCTTGCCGTATACTGTTTTAGTACCCCATTTAGTTTTACATATATACATATACACACTCTTTATTTGCCTACTTTTTTTTTTTTACTTATATTTAAAGGTACTAAAAAATGTAACAACTTTGCGAGTTTTCATCTTCCTTCCCTTAAGAAAAAAAATTAATTATTTAGTATTTACAACAATTTAAATCAATTTAAATTGCTAAATCGAGTATTCAATTTTTCAATTGAACTTTGCTGACCTGGGAAACAAATAAAAAAGAATATAAATAAATTGCTTTTCAAAGAATTGCGAAAATTACTTTGAATTTATTGGAGGTAATTTGATTTATTTTGAAGTTTCATGTTTATGCTTTGGCGGCAAACAAGAAAAAACTGAAGAATTAATAAGTATATCAAAATCAGTTTGTTATGGTATACCTGAATAGACTAATTGTATTATAGTAAAATTCGATGCAAATGCAATAAGACAGAAAAGCGAAACCGCATTGATTTTTATTATGGAAGCTGACAGCTGTCTCAAAATGCAATCGAGCCTCACGTCATATATGCAATGCAGGCCCACTTTAATGCACTTTGCTGTTGGAAGGTTTTAGGGAGACTTTATAGCGTGCTAGCAGAGCAAAAAGACTAAAATATCATCTCCTTCTCCTACCCACGAAGATCTGGCTCTTGCAAATGGACTTGAACGCATTTATAGTTGCACATGTGGTGATACTGCAGTTGCAATTGGATAAATTTGTTGCAAACTTTGTTGCTTCAGTTTTGTTTGGTTTCTTTAAACTTCTTATAAAGCTTCTACAAGTATACAATATTTGATGTTAGAAACAAAAATAATATTTGTACAGATGAAATGATATTTTTATTTGTTTATTTTATTTTAGATACTGTATGCATGTAAATTTTACTAAGTGAAAATATTTATTTCAGCAATACAAGATTTTATTCTTGTTTGATTTGTGTAGTGGAAGCTGTTTTTAATAATGCTGCTCTCTTGTAGCTGTAGTTTGAACCATTAAATTGTTAAAACTTATTTAATGCTTTAAAATTTCTAGATTTTTTTCTCTTCTAGCTTAATTATGACGTATGTGAGGTACTCTAAGAAAATTGTAACTGAAATCCTTAACACAATTACAAAATAGCAGCGAGTCTGTTTTTCATCAACTTAGATGATGCTTCAAGAAAAAAAAATCACTATAAGATGTTGTTAAATACATTAGTGCATACATTTTTTATTTTTAAAGTGGAATATTAATTTGCCTATTTAAAAAAAATAAATAAATTATAAAAGTAGAATTGAGTATTGCTGCAAAACTAACCCACAATAGTTACACTCAGCCACCGCTAGGTGTCACTAAACAGTAGGCGAAAAGAGAAATTTCATAGTTGAATTAAGCTTACGATTTAATTTTAATTTTTGATATGTTATTTCAAAACAAAGAAGACGGAAAACACAAAAAATCCATTTAGCCAAATCCATCGATTTCAACGCAAAGATCACATGATAAAAAATGGGCGGTTTCGACAACGTCATCCAATTCAAAATGGCCGGTCTAGACACGTGGGCTTATTAGTTTGTTTAGTGCGGTGTTTCAACCTTTTTACAATATTATTAAGACACTGTGAAATTTAAAAATGCAAAATAACAACTCACCAAATGTTAACAAACGCATGAAATATTCTGGAGATACACCGAAAACGAATGGCGTTCCGCGGCCGAGAAATCAAGACGAAGTTGCCAGACACAGACGACAATTACCAACCTTCGCTGTTCGGCATCGATTAATGCAAGAAATTGACGGACACGCCACAGTAATAATTCTCGGTGAAACCGGCAGTGGGAAGACAACTCAAATTCCGCAATATTTATATGAAACTAAGAACTACAACTACGGAATGATTGCAATCACGCAGGTCACATATTACACAACATTACCCACATTTTGCATGATCATAATTTTAAAAATTTTTCTTTCAGCCAAGACGAATTGCCGCGATAACAGTCGCCAAAAGAGTTGCTTTCGAAGTTGGCACCACTCCAGGAGCACTCGTGAGTGATCCGTCAATTTTTTCCATATAGTTGGATTAAATTTTATTTCAGGTTGGACATTGCGTTAGATTCGATGATGTCACGTCTCCAGCGACAAAATTAAAATATATGACTGATGGAATGTTATTACGAGAAGCGTTGTTAGACTCGCTTTTAATGAGGTGAATACGAATTAAAAATATACAAATGAATTTATAAATTTTTACAATATTTACTGTATTTGTAGGTACTCGGTTGTAATATTGGACGAGGCTCACGAACGTACGGTTCAAACTGATGTTTTGTTTGGGATTGTAAAAACTGCGCAGACGGAAAGAAAACGAAAGTTTTGCAAACCATTAAAAGTAAACTCGTCAATTTAATCCACTTGTACTAGTTTTGTTTATTAACAAGGATTTTTCTCTTTTTCTAACAGATTATTGTTATGTCTGCAACGATGGATGCCGACAGTTTTTCGTCTTATTTTAATAACGCGCCTGTATTGTACTTGGAAGGAAGGCAATATCCAGTTCAGATCATGTACGCTAAGGAGAATCAGTCTGATTATCTGTTCTCAACACTAGTCACCGTTTTTCAAATTCACCAGGAACAACCGTTTCCGTAAATTTAGAAATTTATTCATTCAAATACTAAATAAATGAACTGAACCATTCTTGAAATCATTTTTAAAACAGTGGAGATATTCTCGTGTTCTTAACGGGACAAGACGAAATCAATTCAGTGATAAAGTTCATCAAAGACGTAGCCCGTTTTCTACCGAGTGATGTTCGACCACTCAGTGTGCTTCCTCTTTATGCCTCGCTGCCAGCAGCGCAACAAATGCTCGCCGTGCAACCCGCTTCATCCGTGCGTATTGTTTGTAAAGTGTTATTCGTGCGTTAGTGTTTAAATGTTTGTGTAATTTCAGGGTATGAGGCGTGTGATCGTTGCTACGAATGTTGCAGAAACGTCTATAACATTAAGTGGAGTTAAATACGTGGTTGATTCTGGGTTTGTCAAAGTGCGCTTTTTCTCGCCCGTAACTGGTCTCGACTTATTAAAAATACAAAAAATATCCAAAGCTCAAGCGTGGCAAAGAGCCGGTCGAGCGGGACGGGAAAGCAGGTAATTATTCGTATTGAAATTGTGATATAATGGTTTACAATCGTTTTATTTCTTTTTAAAGTGGAATCTGTTACCGACTGTACACCGAGCCACTCTTTTTTTCATTTAATGAAAATTCATCGCCGGAGATACTAAGGTGTCGCTTGTCCAGCATTGTGTTGCAGATACTCGTTTTGGGCATCGAAGATCCGCATAAATTTGATTTTATGGACAAACCATCGCCGGAGGCAATTACCAATGCGATTGATCAATTGCATCTGTTGGGAGCAGTTGAGAAAACGGAAAATCAAATAAAAGTAAAGTAATACGAAATTAAACGTAGGTTTTTATTAACATTTTTTTCTTCTTGCAGTTGACTCCCATCGGCAAATTAATGTCGAGTTTTCCAGTAGATCCTTGTCTAGCAAAAATCATACTTTCGTCGAAGGAATTAGGATGCACCGACGAAATTTTGACGATAATTTCAATGATGTCCGTGGATTCAGTCACTTGCGATCCAACGTTTAAAAAGGACGAAGCTGCAGCTGCCAGAAGGAAATTCCAGTCGGACGAAGGAGACTTGATAACGTTGCTCAAAATATTTCAAGCTTATATAAAAGTTAACGACAAGAAAAATTGGTGCCAGGAACATTTTCTACTTGCCCGGCAGTTGAAAATGGCGGACGACATCAGAAAGCAGCTACTAGATTTATGTACGAAATGTGGAATCATTTCTCAATCTCAATCATCTCCATCTGATTTGTCCGCTGTTAGGTAAGCAGAATAACTAAGAGATGCAAAAATAATTCTAAGCTAATTTTGTAATTGTTTTAGACGGTGTTTTGCTCAAGGATTATTTATGAATTCAGCAGAATTGCAACATTCACAGGATTATTTAACGGTGAGAGATATTTTTAAGCGAAGTGTACTTTGTGTTGTTGTTGTTTAGTATTTACTCTGATTTTTTTCCTCCCCCAGATGTCCAAACGCCAGTTAATCTTCATTCATCCATTATCTAGTTTATTTAATAACACAAAACCAAGCTATGTTATCTATAATGAGCTCGTACAAACTACGAAAACATACATGAGGTAAATATTTGATTTAAGAAACAAAATTTTGGTTTAAGGTTTTAATCATTTTGACAGGGGCCTTTGTGCTGTGGAACCAGACTGGCTTTACGAAGCTTGTCCATCTTTTTTTAAACACAAATCTATGCCGGCATATTATGCAAGTAAATTTTCAAACTTTAAAAAGTCTTAGTGAAATAGTGATTGTATTTATATAACGATAAATAAAAACATAATTTTTTTATAATTGATATTTCTGATCGTAAACTAATGAATTCTGTACTTTTGGAAAGAACTTTTTAACGTTTTAACTCCTCAAACTGAAATTGGTTTCTTGCAGTTGTATATCGTATACAATTTACTATACTTATTTTGTTTTTGGATTAGGCAATTGATAATTCGATTTCATGTAATATTCTTATCACATTTTTATCACTAAAGGATCAAACATGAGCGGGTGTATTATACATCGACTTCACTCATGTTTTTTTGGTTACTTTACAACTTGCTCGAGTACTATTACGAATTGTGTGAAGTTTCAACATGTATGGTATTGCAAAAGTAACATTTGGAAAGTATTAAAATATACAAAAAAGAATAAGTTAACTTCACTTCAATTAAAAAACACCAAAAAAAAATTCAACAAATAAGTCACTATCACAGACAGGAACCCATTCCCAAAAACTCGACGAAAATTTGGTACTTCGTCCGAACCGCGACCGGCCGAACCGCGACAGCTAGTCTCGTGCAAAAAAAATGTTTGTAAAGCGGTTGCCAGTAGATGTCGCCATCGTCGATCGAGTCGCGAGACATGCAAATGCGAGATGCGTCACTTTTCCGTGAGTTTAAAAGCCACTCGCACGTCTCCGCTTCGTATTTTCAGTTTGGACAGCAGCCGCGTTGAATAGTGTGAGTCATCTTATAATGGAGTTTTTATTTTCTCATTTATTTCGTTCTGCACCTTCATTTCAGCGCCTTCGTCAGAGTTTAACAAGCGCTCGTTTAGGCTCCGAATGTAAGTATTTTACTCTTTAATTTGTGCTCGTTTTTGAGTTTTGGTTTAGCATTTAAGTTTATGTTGGTTAGGGCCACTCGCACGAGTTTACGCCGCTCTAACTAGTGTCGAGGTACGCGCGCGAGCTTTACTCATTTCTCCGTTGTTTTAGTTTTAAGTGAATGAAATTTGCTTTGTTCGCTCGTTTCGTTTTCTTTCATGTTTCATTTGTGCATGCATTTGTTAGCGCTCTTTATGGTTCCTCGCGCTAGTTTATCTAGTGCTGAGCTGTGTGCGCGAGTTTTCGTGTTTTTCTCGTTATATTTTATGTATTTCGTTGTACGAGTTGCGTTATTGAATTTTTTGTCGTTCGTATTTAGTAGTCTAATTTTTTTTAAAAATAATTATAAGTTTTGATTTCAGACTTCACCATTGTGGAACACAATACTGCCACCTCTGTTTTTTCCATTGAAGACTCCACCATTGGACTACAGAATACCATATTTTATATTGTAATGATTTTATAATAGAAATTTCTGTTTATTTGCTCAGATGTATTTGTAATTTTTTTAAAGCGTTTTAAATAAAGTTTTTTTTAATAGAATAATTTTTCAATCTCCTTTTCTGCACAAAAAAGCATTTTAAGTACAAAAGTAAATAAAATCTTTATTCATTTATAAAATATACAGGATATAAATTTTTCACAAAATGGAGATAGGCTGGAACGGGGCGTCTAGCATTTATAAAATCCACGAGCGGGACAACCGAAAAGCAACACTTCAACTCGTC